>JAJIBD010005959.1:0-40206 GCA_021461705.1 Cryptotis parvus
AAAAATGGTGACATCACAACAGAAACCACAGAAATCCAAAAGATCATCAGAGATTACTTTGAGAGCCTGTATGCCGTGAAACATGAGAATCTAGAAAAAATGGATAAATTCCTGAAGTCCTATAACCTCCCACGGCTGAAACAAGAAGACCTCCAATACCTGAATAAGCCTATCACCATCGAGGAAATAGAAACAGTAATTAAAAGTCTGCCCAAACACAAAAAGCCCAGGTCCAGACGGATTCCCTAGTGAACTCTACCAAACCTTTAACGAGGACCTACTGCCAGTCCTTTTCAAGCTCTTCCAGGAAATAGAAGAAACAGAAACACTCCCAAACAGCTTCTACGAGGCACATATCACCCTGATACCCAAAGCAGGGAGAGACAACAACAAAGAAAGAAAACTACAGACCAATATCCCTGATGAACACGGATGCTAAGATCTTCAACAAAAATACTAGCAAACAGAATGCAAAGAATAATCAAGAAGATTATACATCATGACCAAGTAGGATTCATCCCGGGAATGCAAGGATGGTTCAACATTCGCAAGTCAATCAACATAATATATCATATCAAAAAATGAAAAAAAAAAAACCATATGATCCTTTCAATAGACGCAGAAAAAGCATTTGACAATATCCAGCACCCGTTCATGATTAAAACGGCTCCAGAAAATGGGAATTGAAGGGACTTTCCTCAAGATAGTTACAGCCATCTACCAAAAGCCCACAGCAAGCATCATTCTAAATGGGGAAAAGTTGAAAGCCTTCCCCCTGAGATCAGGGACAAGACAAGGTTGCCCACTCTCACCTCTTTTATTCAATATAGTACTGGAAGTACTTGCCATAACAATCAGAGAAGAAAAGGACATCAAGGGCGTTCAGATAGGCAAGGAAGAAGTCAAGCTATCATTATTTGCAGATCACATGATATTATACCTAGAGAACCCTAGACTCTCTACCAAAAACTCCTAGAAACAATAGACGCATATAGTAGTGCGGCGGGATACAAAATCAACACCCAAAAGTCAGTGGCTTTCCTATATACAAATAATGAAAGAGAAGAAAGGGATATTAAGGAAACTATTCCATTCGCAATTGTGCCACAGAAAATCAAATACCTAGGAATCAACTTACCCAAGTATGTAAAGGACATGTACAAAGAAAACTACAAGACACTGCTCCAAGAGATAAAAGAGGACACAAGGAAATGGAAACACATTCCCTGTTCATGGATGGGGGAGAATCAACATTGTCAAAATGGTAATACTCCCTAGAGTTCTGTACAGATTCAATGCAGTCCCTATGAGGATACCGATGGCATTCTTCAAAGAAATTGACCAAACACTCCCGAAATTTGTATGGAACAATAAACCCCCAAGGATAGCTAAAGCAATCCTCGGGAAAAAGAAGATGGGAGGCATCACCTTACCCAACTTCAAACTGTACTACAAGGCAGTAGTAATTAAAACAGCATGGTATTGGAATAAAAACAGACCTGTGGACCTATGGAATAGAATTGAGTATCCTGACACCCAACCTCAAACACATGATCATTTAATCTTTGATAAAGGTGCAATGAGTCTAAAATGGAGTAAGGAAAGCCTCTTCAACAAGTGGTGTTGGGAAAACTGGGCAGCGACATGTAAAAAATGAATTTGGACCTGTGTCTAACACCATGCAACAAAAAATCAGATCAAAATGGATTAAAGATCTCAATATCAGACTTGAATCCATAAAGTACATTGAAGAAAATATAGGAAAAACCCTCCACGACATTAGAAGTTAAAGGCATCTTCAAAGGTGAAACATCACTAACAAAGCAACTAGAAGAAAACATAAACATATGGGACTACATGAAACTAAAAAAGCTTCTGCACCCTCAAAAGAAACAGTGACTAAGATACAAAAGCAGTCCACAGAATGGGAAAGAATATTCACCCAATACCCATCTGATAAGGGGTTAATATCTAGGATATATCAGGCACTGGTAGAACTTTACAAGAAGAAAAAAAACAACCCCATGAAAAAATGGGGAGAAGAAATGAACAGAAACTTCAGCAAGGAAGTAATTCGAATGGCCAAAAAAACATATGAAAAAATGCTCATCATCACTCAAAACAACAATGAGATACCACTTACACCACAGAGACTGGCCCATATTCAAAAGAGCAAGAACAACAAGTGCTGGCGTGGATGTGGGGAAAAGGGGACACTCATCCATTGTTGGTAGCAATGCCGGCTGGTACAGCCTTTCTGGAAAACAATATGGACTTTCCTCCAAAGACTAGAAATTGAACTCCCATTTGACCCAGCCATACCACTCCTGGGAATCTACTCTGGGAAACCAAAAATACACAGCGGAAACACCATCCCTACTTTTATGTTCATATCAGGATTATTCACAATAGCCAGAATCTGGAAGCAACCAGAGTGCCCGAAAATCAATGACTGGATAAAGAAGCTTTGGTACATCTACACAATGGAATACTATGCAGCTGTTAGGAAAAATGAAGTCATAAAATTTGCCTATAAATGGATGGACATGGAGAAGATTATGTTGAGCGAAATTAGCCAGAAGGAGAGAGACAGATACAGAATGACTGCATTTATTTGCATGGCATAAAATATATATATATATATATATATATACATATTATGATACCAATATCCAAGGTCAAGTGAAACATATATCAGGAGGTCTTGTCAAAAGTGGAAATTATCACAAACGTGTGGGAGTCAGAGATTAGGTAGGACAAAAAATGGAACAGTGTGCTAATAATTGTTGAGGGTATTAATGCCAACCTAGAACTGAGCATTAAATAGAGGCAAAAGGATACACATGCCAACCTCTTAATGTATGTTCTGTAATCCATAGTCTGGAAGGGAAGGAAAAGAGAAAGAGAGAGAAAGGGAAAAAAATAAAGAACCTGCCATGGAGGGGGCTGGGGAAAGGGGGGGAGGAACCGGGGACGTTGGTGGTATGAGATGGTCACTGGTGGAGGGACAGGTGCTAGAACACTGTATGACCAAAACCCAAATATGAACTTTTTTAATTGTATATCTTTTTATTTGTATATCTCACGGTGGTATAATAAAATACTTAAAAAAGTATAAGGCACATGTACAAATAGTTAAATCTAAAGGAAATTCAACCGCCCCTAGTTTAGATCTAATATCCAAAAGGTATTACTAACAGGAACTTGTCATGGATGAGAGTATTTCCTAATTAAACAACAGGACTAGTATCAATCTAAAATTTGGCCAAAAGAGCAGCTACATAGAAGAAATTACAATGTTTCGCACAGTTACAATCCTAGTTCTTTGTTAGTTGTTATTGTTTAGTTCCTAAGAAACAAAGACAAGATGGGAGAGATTATACAGGAGTGACAGTAATTGCTTTGCATGCAGCTGGTCCCAGTGTGTGTCCCTGACACCACATATGGTTCCATGGGCACACCAAGAGTGTTCCCTGAGCACAAAGGCAGAAGTAAGCCTTGAGCACCACTGGGTGTGGTCAAGAAGGAAGGAAGGAAGGAAGGAAGGAAGGAAGGAAGGAAGGAAGGAAGGAAGGAAGGAAGGAAGGAAGGAAGGAAGGAAGGAAGGAAGGGAGGGAGGGAGGGAGGGAGGGAGGGGGAGGGAGGGAGGGGGAGGGAGGGAGGGAGGGGAGGGAGGAAGGAAGGGAGAGGAGGGAGGGAGGAAGGATGGAAGGAAGGAAGGAAGGAGGGAGGAAGAGAGAGGGAGGAAGAAAGGAAGGAAGGAAGGGAGGGAGGAAGGATGGAAGGAAGGAAGGAAGGGAGGAAGGAAGGAAGGAAGGAAGGAAGGAGGGAGGGAGGGAGAGAGGGGAGGGAGAAAGGAGAAGGAAGGGAGGGAGGGAGGAAGGAAGGAAGGAAGGAAGGAAGGAAGGAAGGAAGGAAGGAAGGAAGGAAGGAAGGAAGGAAGGAAGGAAGGAAGGAAGGAAGGAAGGAAGGAAGGAAGGAAGGAAGGAAGGAAGGAAGGAAGGAAGGAAGGAAGGAAGGAAGGAAGGAAGGAGGTTACATGATGTATATAAACTTTCCAGGGTATAAACCACAAACCAGGGAGGCGGGGGCGGGAGCAGAAGTACAGCAGATAGGGCATATCCTTACATGAACCCGGCTCAGGTTCAATTCCCAGCATTTCATTATGGTGCACTGAGCAATTTCTGTGTACAGAGCCAAGAGTAACCCCAAACCAATTTATGAATTAATTAAACGAGGTGAATATGGAGAAATACTAAGGGAATATATTGAGATCTATTCACTAAGTTTGGGCAGTCCTAGTAAGAAAACTGGTCGGATCACTGAGGGCAAAGCAGTAAGTAGCATTACACCAGGGTTCTAGTAGGCAGAGCACAGGGAAGAGACCTGGAGATACGAGCAGGAGGACAGATGAAGTCTGAACAGCTCAGCTGACACTTGCTTCTCCCCCAGTCTTTGCTGTTGCAGAGGTCTTCACATTTTTCTTACTGATTTCTCAATCAGTCGAACACTACAGATTTCAGACTCCATTAAGCCTCCAGCCTTCTTGGAAAAAAAGGTCATTCTTCCCTAATCCATGTGCTGGTGAAAGGAAGCCTTTGAAGCTAGGCAGGCAGTTACTTGTTATGCAGGGTGTTTTGCCTACACGGCACCTATTCCTTCTTTTCTTATAACAGCACTTCGGTCGCCTTCCAGGCTGTTTTCCTACAAACAGCAATTTTCAGAGACTAGGGATGGGATCCAATACCAGAATTTTGTGAGGACTATTAAGAAATCAAAACAGTCCCTGGGAATTGACCAAGTAGTTACAATATGAACTCTGAACTTCTAGTAGGAATTTCATCCTTAGCAAAAGGATTTTTCCAAGAGAACTAACTGGCAGCTCAGAGAAAAGAAGATGTAAGATGACGCCAAACAGACTTCAATCAAATGCTCCCATTTGAGCAATTTGCTCTAGCACATGCAAAGCTGATCTATCTCAGTCCTTTTCAAATACATGAGTCAGGCCATTCTTTCTATAAGTTCATTTATGTTTCTGTCCTTCACAACCTAAAGTCAAGGCTTACATTATCTTCGACTCTGCTTTAACTCTGGTCAAGTCGAACCGGGAGAAACTGAGGAACCTCTGCTGGAAGAATATAATTTTCTCCCTCTGAAGCATCACAGCTTCTGTCTCCATTCCCCATTCAACATGTAAATATTCAAACTTTCATAGTCGGCCACAGATGTCAACTAAAACAGAATATTTCTCTGAACCTTTGCTTAAGGTAGCTACTTAATACCTGGATACTGCCTAATTCTTACAGCTAAGTCTTGATCACAGAGCTAAATAAAATGCTCCATCTAGACTATTTTCTTGGCTGGTTTGCTGAAGTCCAGACTAGTTTTATTTGTTTGTTTTGCTTTCTTTGCTTGTTGGATCATACCCAGCAATGCTCAGGGGTTACTCCCTGGCTTTAAATTCAGGAATCACTTTTGGCGGTGCATGGGGGACCAATAGGATGCTGGGAATCGAAACTGGGTCGGCCGCATGCATGGCAAAAGTCCTACCCGCTGTGCTATCGCTCCAGCCCTGCTAATGTTTAGTCTGAGCTTTGTTTGAATATTTATAACACTCTTCAGGCATGACCCTGATGCCTAAGTTATTGCTAAACCTCATCTTGGCATATTTCATTTCCTGGTGCATTTACAACTGCTATCCTCTAGCCCAGCACTTCTCAACTGGGGGGTCCTACAATAAGGCCAGTTGGAAAAAGATGGAGAAACACTGCTTTAGATTTCGATTTCCACTTCACTCTCACAACATTTACCACATTTCCCCCTCTTTTCTGAGTTATTGACTTTGTATCCTCTCAGTTATGTCCTACTTGCTTGTCTATCACCTGAGGCTGTGACCTGACATACTCTCCTGCTGTTTAGGTCTTGGTGCTGTCTTCCTAGTCTTCAGTTCTAGTTGAAGATGGGCCAGGTCATGTTTATAGGGTACCCTCCTGCCACTGTTGACTTTCTAGTCGCAGTGCAGTATATATATATTTGCTAAACTCTCTTCAGACCAAGCTATTTATTTCTTGAGTACCTGTTGCAGGACACCTAAGAGCCTCTGTATCTGCTCTGGATTGCCTCCTGCAGGTCACTTCCTACATAGGGGGTAGTTTAAATGTGGCAGTTTATTTGATCATGTATTCTATACTGGCTGGTATAAATATTCTCTCATGCAACCACAATCATCATGGGACTAGCTAGATCTTACCAGCATATTTGCCTGGCCACGTTGGGTCTCTAAGTAATTAGATCAGAGAGAAATGCTGTTTGCCTCAAAGCAACCAAGTATGGCTCCCTGATAATTCAGAAGTAACTAAAATACAAAACTACCATGAAGTAAAAATGAGACTCTTGTGAAGTCTTGGAGAAATATTTAAGTGGCATTAGTATAGTCTTTGGTACAGAGGAATACCATCTCAAAAACCCCCTTCTCTACCCTATAAAGGCATTTCCTAGGCAAATCTTGGCTCAAAACATTAACGTCTAAAAGAGCCTAGATGAGGTGTTGGAAGAAATTACCGGAGGGCATTTGACCCGCCTGCTTCCCACAAAAGTGGGAGGTCTGAGTTGCAGGGGGATAAAACTAGCCTGCTTCCTCTCTTGTGCTTCTCTCTCTTTTTTTGGGCTCTCTTTTGGGGCTCACACTCTTCTTGGGTGGCTCTTCCCCTTTCTGCTGGAGCCTTGTCTTTGCCTCCTCTCAACAGGGCCTTAACAAGTGGTGGCCACCATCTTGGTTTACACGTGGCTGGGATACTAGCTGGGAATCCTAAGCACAGGGTTTTTCCTATTGCTGATTTGTATGCCTGAACCTGTGATAAGTACAACATTTTATTTATTTTTTTTTAAGTAAAGCATTTTAAAACCTTGCTGGATTCCTGAGTTCTCATCCATTCCCGCCGGCTTTGGAGGTAGACGGGAACTTCGCTTCCCAGTATTGTCGGGAACCCCAGTGGCTCCCTGACAAGTACCATATGCTTTTATTTTCCTACCATCAATAAACTGTGTTTACTAGATGCGGGAGAGATATTACTTGGATAAAGGTGCTTGTCTTGTACAAAGCCAATCCCAGTTCAATCACCAACACCACCTATGGTCCCCTGATCACCACCAAGAGCAATCCCTGAGCACAGAAATAGGAGCACCATTGGGTGAGGCCCAAGCAAACAAAAATGTCTTTACCTAAGAACAGCAGTTAATAATTGGGTATGAGAAAGACTATCAACAAAATCATCAAGCTGTAAAATTTAAGTGGCATAAAATAAATAGCATTTTCACTTAAGACAAAAAGCCTACCATATGGAATATGTTCTTAATATCATTATTCTCCAATTATTATAAGGGTGCAAAAAGAACTCCCCTTCAAATACTGAAAAGGCTTGTGCTAAAATATTTAAGAGCTTGTTTGGAGGTTCTAGCGGGGTTGGGGGGGGACACAGCTACTCTTATACCCTTGACCAGAGACTGGTCTGTCTCTATTCTGGGAAGGTCATCCTCTTCCACGGAGCATGCAGCTTCAGGAGGGATGCACATGGAGTGGTGAGAGGAGGAAGGGGCCACCCGCCTAGTCAGCCAGTCAACCCTGGCGATCAATGAGGTGACAGATGTCGCAGCCAGATTGTCCTCACATCCTGTGCACATATTTGGATCTGGCATGATGCAAAGAACAAAACTAAGAAAATAAAAGCAGATATTTAGGGATAAATTTTTTTGGTTTAGTTTGACAAGAAGTTTTTTAAGCTTTCAGAGCTGGATCAAGATGGACTGTGCTCTTTCAGTAGGTATAGATATTTCTGTCCCTTTTGTGAGCTTCAGTGATTTAGCAAATACTAGGTTGAAATCACAGTTTAGCACTCAAAAAGGAATCTATTAGCCTGGGGGAAAAATACACTTTACCTGAAGACATAAGTTGTCCAACTCTAGTCAAGGCCCAATTTGCAGGCTCTGGAAACTTTCCTGTACATTCTCTCTGACCTAAGAGCAAACCTTCCATCTGGTCTACCATTTGGTCTGTCTTAACAATCTGGAACTCCACAATACAGTTCAACGAAATTCATTTTGATGCCTAGGAGGTATTTCCCTCTGCCCTTGTGTGGGTTAGTACCAGGAATTATAGTGATATATTCATGTTTTTATCTAAGTAAAAAGTAAAAGATAATTTTGATGAACGCTGGAAGCTTCCTCCTAACTTAGTGATCTTTCTCTCTATTCTGTTCTCTGTGTAGTGATTTCAATTTGCAAGGTACCAAAATGGTATGATTAGTTTTGTTTATTCCAAACTCAAACTTAAATGTAGCTTTTTTTTTAAACAAAACTAGAGAAGAAGTATGTTTTTAAAATATGAAATGAGTTTTGTTTTGGTCAGAACCACTGTCTCCCAGTACATTGCCAAAAGAGCAAATACAAGATAAATTGGAGAAACATGTGATATAGGTTCTTCAGAGGTTTTAAAATACATGGAGCTTTTCTATAGACTGTATATAAATTGTGGATGTAAAATACAGGTGATATTGTAGTAATAAAGATAATGGGCACCATTAAGAAAGGTACCCCACAAATGTTCCCACAGCAGAAGTCTGTGATTTTTCAGATGGCTACTGCCATAGCCATAAACAAATCAGGGCAAGATTCTTGCCAAGACTATTCATATCTATGTTCTTAATGGAACTGTGATTCAGGAGAGCTTCCTGAAACATGTGAAGGAAAATAATCAGAGAAAAAGGAAGTCAAAGAGAAAGATCTGTGGGTTCTACTTAGGCCTGTTTCACACCATGTAGCACACTGTGAGAATCAGGGCAAAGGAGCCAGAGTTGATGGGACCTCCTGCCCCTGATGGCTGTTACTGCAAAACTAAAAATTCCTCTACAATCATATTTATATCAATCAATATAAATATGGTCAATTCTTCTACAGTCATATTTATATCAATCAATATAAAATAATTTATTCTCTTAAATAATAATGTATGTCCCTTTCCTCCCAACTATTTAAAAGCAACAAACAATGAAGCTGGAAGAGACATGGTAAGGCTACTGGATATAATTAGTAGCAGGGACTATAGCTCAGAGGTAGATCTCATGCTTTACATGGATGTGGTTCTGGACTCAAGTCTCCATATGTCTGCAAAACTGAACAAAAAGGAATTGATACAATTATGAAACAGTATCACTTCACTTCTTGTATCACTTGTCTTCCTGTTGTACATCGATTTGCTCGAGCGGGCAGCAGTAACATTTCCATACGTCCTGTCACATGCTAGTGAAGCCCAAGGGCATCTGCTTGCTCCAGGAACTGAAGAACCTCAAACCATTCCTTCAGGTCATGGGAATGAGGTCTGTAATCATTACTGCTTTTGGCATATTAATATGACACGGGTAGCTTCCCAGGCTCTGCCGTGCGGGTGGGATACTCTTGTAGTAGCAGTAACATATTTTAATTTAAAAAAAGTACATTCGATGTATGAAGATTTAAAATGAGACTTGAAAACAATTTTGTAAACCAGATGGTTCATAAGGATGTCAGAGTAAAGGATTAGAACCGATAACTCAAGAGAAGCCCTCAGACAATTAATTAGTCTGAGACAAAGGATCTGGGTGCAGAAGGTGGTGCAAGGAAAGTCTCCAGAAAATAACATTGGGAAAACAAGATAATAAAATGGGGTTCATATTACATACTAATTATTAATTCAAAGGGAATCAATGACCTAGAGGTCAGACCAGAAATAATGAAATAAATTGAGGGAAACATAGAACTTTCTAGGATATGAACCTAATAAAATACACTGAGGAAAACTTTAGAACTCTCTGGGCTCTAAACCTCAAAGCTGTTTTTAGTGATGTAATTTCAATAGCAAAGATAATGGAAAAAATGAGCAACTAGGACTATCACTTGTATCACTGTCTTCCCATTGATCATTGATTTGCTCAAGTGGGCACCAGTAACATTTCCATACGTCCTGTCTCATGCTAGTGTAGCCCAAGGGCATCTGCTCGCTCCAGGAACATAAAGAGCCTCAAACAATTCCATCAGCTCACGGGAATGAGGTCTATAATTGTTACTGGTATTTGGCATATCAAATATGACACAGGTAGCTTGCCAGGCTCTGTCGTGCTGGTGGGGTACTCTGGTAGTCGCCTCTAATCTCATGTATTTATTGATGAACTGGGCTTGTGATCAACTCTTCTGCTGGGTGGAGCTCTGATGAGGTGGGGAGTCCAGATGTGGAAAATGGTGGCCTCATGATGTGGGGGTTCCTCTGGCTTCTTGTGAGACTCAGCTGAGGTGGCGGGCCAGGGCTAGAACCCGCCTTCACTCCCAGGTGCCTCATGATTAGCTGGGCACAGGGAGACCCTGTAGCAGACCATATGAAATTCAAAAGTGTTTGCATGGCAAAAAGAAAGAAACTCAAGCTAGAATGAAAGAAACCCTACCAAGTAGGTGACATAATTGCACACAGAATATCAGATAAAGAATAAACATCCAAAAATGTATAAAGCACTTACAAGGTTCAGCAAAACAACAACAAAACACCAATAACTCCATCAAAATTGGGGAAGGCGATGAACAGACATTTCTCTGAAGACATAAGAACATGAAAGATTGTTTGTCATTTTTCAAGGAAACGAAAATCAGATCAATAGTAAGATGCCATCTCACAGAGTGAGAAGCACCTATGTAAAAAAACAAACTAGAAGCAACCAGTATTAGTAAGAATGTGGTGAAAAAAGGAAGAAAAAAAAAAAGTCACTTCGGAGGCTCACAGGCTGCTGGGGAGGCTGGAACTTCGGCTTGCGCCGGGCCCAGCTGAGTGGGGCACCCCGGGAGGGCAGACGGGTTTTGGGAGTGGGCCCATCACCTCTGGGGGTCCCGGAAGCAGCCGGATGAGACTGCCCATCACACTAGCCACCATTTTCATTGTCCGGACGCTGGGGGCTGCCTCGCGCGCCAGATTAACAGAGCAAAACCAGTTCGAGCCCAGGTAGGCGGCTCCCAGAAGTGGGAATTACTGGGAATTCGTCAGATGGAGTCAGGGTTCGGCCATTCCCCCTCTCCATTTTGTCGAGCCTGGTGGCCCCGCCCAGGAGCTGCCCAGGGGCCATCGGCCATAACATGAAGAGGCTCACAAGCGGCTGGGGAGGCTGGAACTCGGCTTGCGCCGGGCCCAGCTGAATAGGGGCACCCCCAGGAGGGCAGGCGGTTTTGGGAGTGGGCCCGTCACCTCTGGGGGTCCCGGAAGCAGCTGGATGAGACTCTCCCATCACACTAGCCACCATTTTCGCTGTCCGGATGCTGGGAAACTGCCTCACGACCAGTTCAACAGAGCAAAACCAGTTCGAGCCCAGTATGCACGGCCGCAAGAGGCCGCGCAGTCCATTAAAATAGTGGAAACAGTAATGTCTTTTAATGCACTGCATTCCACGAAGAGCAGGAAATTTTGGCGGGAGGGAGAGATAAAGAGGAGAGAAATGACATACAGAACCCGCCAAGTAGTTGAGGTGTGGGAGGGGGGAGGGAGGTGGGGACATTGGTGATGGGAGATGGTTTGAGGTGGAGAGATGGGTGTTGGAACACTGTAGAACCAAAACTCTACATGAGCATCTTTCAATTGTATGTCTAAAATGGTGTAATAATATTGGGGGGGGTGGGGAAATAATAAAATTAAATCGGAAAAAAAAGAAAAAAAGTCACTTCATTCACTATTGGTGGAAATCTAGTACAGTCTCTATGGAAGAGAATATGGAAATTTTTCAAAATGTAAGACTGGAATTCAGTATAACTCAACTGCCCCCCCACTTCTAAGTATTCATCCAAAACAACAAACAATTAATTTATAGTACACATATGTTCATCATATTTGCACTATATCACTTAGTGCAATAGTTGGGATATGGAAACAACACAAATGTCCAACAAAAGATAAATGGGTAGGGAAGATTGTGGTATATATCACACTGAAATACTATGTAATCACAATAGAAACTAAAATCATGAAGTTGGCAGCAAATTGGATAGAATTTATTTCACAATTAACAAAATAAGCCAGGAATAGAACAAATAACCTTTCATCTGTTATATATAGAGAAACAAATCAAGGGTACAGGTTATATCAATTATTGATGAATCTTGGGCACTGGATTACAGAGCTGAGAATACCAGGTTGTTGAAGAAGGGAGCGAGTGGGGGGAATGATGTAGACAGAAAGTAAACCGAGACATAGGTGGAGGGTCCAGGGCTATTGTGGTGGTAAATGATGTTAGAATTTACCACCATATAATGGCAGATTAAAACCCACCATTGAATATACACAAAGAGACTTAAGTGATAAACTCTAAATATCTGCAGGGCTAGCCACAATGTGTAAAATAAGAGGGAGAGACAGAGACAGAGACAGAGAGAGAAAGAGAGGAAACAGGGCTACCTGCTGTTGAGGCAGCCTGGGGGTGGGTGGGACGGGGTGGGGTACATTGGTGGTGGAAATGGGACACTGGTGGAGGAATGGGTGCTGGAATACTGTATTACCAAGAACCAATTGTGAACACCTTTGTAATTGTATGTCTCACGGTGTATAATAAAAAATTTTTTAAAAATTTACCACCATAACTTTCAAACCAAATACAATGGGGGGATGGATGGGGGATTCTGGACCAGAGAAGATCTGGGCACTTGGATGGCACGAGTGTGCAGGAACTTAATATATCAATACTAGAAACTTCAGCACTATTGTAATCCTATGACCTAAACTATAATAAAACTAATAAAAACTTTCAAAGAGACTATAAAAATATGATCTCTGGGGGCTGGAGCGATAGCCCAGCAGGTAGGGTGTTTGCTTTGCCCGCAGCCAGCCTGTGCTGGCCTGGGTTCGATCCCGGCATCCCATATGGTCCCCGAGCACCTCCTGGAGTAAGTCCTGAGTGCAGAGCCAGGAGTAACCCCTGAGCATCACCGAGTGTGACCCAAAAAGCAAAAAAAAAAAAAAAAAACAATATGATATCTGAAAATCTGTATAAGTTTAGCTGGCTTTTTTGGACATTTTACAGAAAATGATTTATTGAGTTTTGATATTTAAAATCATTTAACTGTGTGTCTTGGCATTCCTGGCACAGCCTTAATTGTGTTCATAATAATATTGGCTTCTCATGACCATAAATTATAATTTAAGAATATTTTTATGGAGGAAATTTTGACATCAAAATATGTTCTCACTATTTTTCTTATTTTTCCTAATATTACCAGAGTGTTACTTTTCAAATATGACAAAATAGAGTTTGACAATGCATGATCCCCCAGCACTAACAAGTGTACTCTCACTGAAGAAAACAAACATGGCAAAATGAATATTTATAACAGAGTGCTGAATTTCTATGGACAGGATGAAGGAGCTAAGATAATACTGTGTTCAAATATACTCTTAAAAGAAACGGAATGTTATTCAATTAAACACGAAAATGCAGGACTCTGGGAGGTTAACGACGTCATGACTATGACTAAATTAAGTCACCAGATGTCAGGAAGAGCAGCCTTGGTGATCTCAGCAAACATTCTAGGTTCCTGCACTTGCTCTTCACTTCAAGCTTGAAACAAGCCTGACTTGTCAGTCTCTGTATGAAGTGACTCCTTCCAGGCCACGCCATTCTCTGAATGAAGTTAGAGTGGTTGGGATACTGAGTATGTATGAAAGCTTCTGGCTCAGAAAATATGTGGGTAGGGTAAATATATAGCAATCACTAAGATAAAAAAGACAAGACTATGCAAAAATTTAAAACTGTTGAAATTTCTATTCTCGGAGTCTGAATTAATGTCCTTTAAAGATCAAAGACTGGGGCTGGAGCGACAGTACAGCAGGTAGGGGGTTTGCTTTGCATATGGCCAACCAGGTTTCGATCCCGACATACTATATGGTCCCGAGCACCGCCAGGGAGTAATTCCTGAGTGCAGAGCCAGAAGTAACTCCTGAGCATTGCTGAGTATGAAAAAAAAAATCAAAGACTGACATCAATTTTGCTTTTTTTTTATTTTATTTTTTTTTTGCTTATTTGGGTCACAACCGGCAATGCTCAGGGGTTTCTCCTGGCTCTGCACTCAGAAATTACCCCTGGCAGTGCTCAGGTGACCATATGGGATGCCGGGGATCAAACCCGGGCCAGTACAGGCCCGGGGCGTGCCCTATCCACTGGGCTATCGCCTCCGGCCCCTACTTTGCTTTTTTTTAATTGAAGGGATGGGGTGGTGGTTTCTGTCACACTTGGCAGTACTCAGGGCTTACTCATGGCTCTGTGCTTAGGAATTACTCCAGGAATTGGCTCACACTATTCAAAAGCCTTGCTGTCTATACTATCTCTTCAGCTCCAGACACTGATCCTTTAAAATGGAGTTTTAGGGCTCTAATTCAGTGACTAAAGTAAACTTAAGCCCCAAATTAATTTGAAGACCATTATTATCAGAATACACTTGTTATTGATCAACATGCATAAGAAAATGCTGATAACTATCATTATATGATTAATATATGAATCACTGCTGCAGATCTTTTACATTTATGTAAGCTAAGGTAAGCTATGCATGCCGCACGAACTCCAACTAAAACACATACATGAATTAGTAAACATATCAACAAGCTCTACTGAAATTATTTTTTACTAATACTAGCAAATGCACATTTAAAAATCTGTCACCTAGTTCGCAAACTGTGATGCTCAATAATTATTCCAAACCTGGATATAGTAAAAACTTTAACAACTGACAAGAGCAGTAAGTCATCAGCACATATGACAGTATTAGCATTGGAATGCCAACAACTGAACTCAAAAGAAGACTCGGATCTTTTTTTCTCCCTCAAGTATCATTTCTCAGAGAGTGACAGCAAGACCTTCTTTCTTCCCTGCATAAACATCATTGCCAGCAAAAACTCATGGATTAGCTATCATTTGTCACCTTTTCCTATCTTCATCAGTGTCACCATAATATACAAAGACATTTTTCCCTGGTCAAGGTGCCAACATTGAAGCACTTTTGCCATTTCAGGATGATAATCTTTTCTTTTCCATTCTTCTCTCTGCAGATTATTTTCCCCACTCCCGACCTTATTTTTTTTATTAAATCACTATGAGATACACAGTTTTAAAGTTGTTCAGGATTGAGTTTCAGTCATATGATATTCCCAGAACCAACCTTGTACCGCTGTATATTTCCCACCACCAATGACCCCAGTATCCCTCCTGACAACCCACCCAGCCTGACTTTATGGCAGACACCACCAACCTCTCTTTCTTTTTAGACACTATAGTTTTCAATACAGGTAATGAAAGGTTATCAGGTAATCGTGTATATCACTTTACCTCCTTTCCGTACTCAGTTCTTGTCCAGAGCGATCATTTCCAACTATCATTGCCATAGTGGTTTCTTCTCTGTCCTAACTGCCTTCCTCCACTCCTGCCCCCACTTTTGGCAAGTTTCCAACCATGGACTAGTTCTCCTGGCCCTCATTTCTACTGTCACTGGGTGTTAGTCTCATACTACATTGTTTTTTGTGATGTTTTGTTTTAATATCCTACAAAAGAGCGCAGACATTCTAGGTCTGTCCCTCTCTCTCTGTATCACTTTATCAGTATGGTATGCTCCATGTTCATCTAGATCATTTATCACTTATCTTTCCATTCTGCATTGATTTGCTAGAGAGGGCACCAGTAATGTCTCCATTTGTCCCTGTCCTGTGCATGTGTAGCCCAATGGCATCTGCTCACTCCAGGAAGAGCCTCAAACCATTTGTTCAGCTTTTTGACAAAGAAGTCTGGCCATCTCGTGCGTGGCCACGCATTCTTTTGACATCCCATGGAATCCAGTCGGTAACAGCTCTTGTCCAGCGGTCATCCCAAAATTGCATTACGTGTCCTGCCCATCTGATTTTCATCATGTTGGCAAACAAGACAACATCCTTGATTCTTGATCGTCGATGGAGGTCAGAACTCCAGATTCCTTCTCTGAGTGAAGCATGATACTCTAAGCATGACACTTTCAATTCCTCTTAGGGCTGACTGAATAGCGTTCTCATTCTGTTTTCATACGGCTCAGGTCCCTGAGGTGTATTTTAGTGCAAGAAGAATGGTGGAGTCGAAAAGTTGTGCCCAGAGCCTGAGGTTCTTCATCTTCTTTACCACTTTCTCAATGCTCTTGAAGGCATTCCATGCTGTTCTCTCCCTCCTGCGAAGTTCAGGTGCTAGGTCGTTTGTCATGTTGAGTTTTCTACCTAGGTACACATACTACTGCATTCGGAGATGTTCATTCCATTGACAGCAAATGGAGAGTCAGGAAGTAGTCCATTTCTCATGAGCATTGTCTTCTTGAAGTTCAGCTACAGTCCAATCTTTCCACATCATGGTCAAAGTCGGCTAGCATTCGTGCCACTTGCCTGGGCTAGCATTTGTGCCACTTGCCTGATGTTTGGCCTTATTAGAATAATGTCATCAGCAAAGCGAAGGTGATGTAGTTGCCGACCATCTATCTTTACTCCCATTCCTTCCCATTCTAGTCATGGCATGAAGTTATTTTTTTTATCTTGATGATAACATTTTATTTTATTTTTTTAAAAAAATATTTTATTATACGACAGTGAGATATACAATTACAAAGATGTTCAGGTTCGGGTTTCGGTCATACAGTGTTTCAGCATCCCTCCACAAGTGTCCATTTCCCAGGATCAGTGTCCCTGATTCCCTCCCCTCCTCTAGTCTGCCTCTATCTTTATCTCTTTACTCTTTAACTCTTCTTTATCTCTTCTTCATCTCTTTATCTCTTCCCTCCCTCCCCTCCCTCTCTCTCTCTCTCTCTCTCTCTCTCTCTCTCTCTCTCTCCTCTTAACACATTGTGATCACGATCACGATCACGATCTTCCCGTTGATCATCTATTTGCTAGAGCGGGCACCAGTAATATCTCCATATGTCCTGTCTCATGCCAGTAGAGCCAGGAGCATCGGCTTGCTACAGGAACATAAAGAGTCTCAAACCATTATATTAGGTCATGGGAATGACCTAATATAATTGTTACTGGAATTTGGCATATCAAATACAACACGAGAAGCTTGCCAGGCTTGTCGAGTGGGGAGGCAAACTCTTTTAAACACCTCCAAATAAAGCATTTATTGATGAACCACGCGGCCGCAGAGTGGCCGCACCGAGCCGGGCTATGATGGGCTGGTCTGCTGGGTGGAGTTCTGACGAGAGGGAAGTCCAGAAGTGGAAAATGGCGGCGCCGTGGAGTGAGGAGGGGTGGTCTGGCTTGTTGTGAGGCTCTGCCGAAGGGGTGGGCCAGGGCTAGAACCCGCCATGCCTCCCGACTGCCTCATGAACGGCTGTGCACAGGGGAGAGCAAGGAACAGCTCTGCCCCATGTGTGAGAGTCTCTGGACCAGCATACCTGGGCCGGATTGAGGAAAAAAGCTGCGGCAGGGTGGGTGTCTGTGATCCGGGCTGTGATGGGCTGGTCTGCTGGGTGGAGTTCTGACGAGAGGGAAGTCCAGAAGTGGAAAATGGCGGCGCCCCAGGGAGTGAGGAGCGGTGGTCTGGCTTGTTGTGAGGCTCTGCCGAGGTGGTGGGCCAGGGCTAGAACCCGCCATGCCTCCCGACTGCCTCATGAACAGCTGTGCACAGCCTCTCCCTCTCCCTGTGCACAACACATTGTGAATTGCAATATATACATTTAGAGGTTATCCGGTGTATCTTTTTGCCTATATTCAATCCTCAGTTCTAGGCTGGTATTATTATTTTTGACAATTATTAGCATACACTGTTCCCTTCTCTTAAGGGTGGCAAAGTTTCAGTGAAATGGTATCTCACTGCCGAATCCCTCTCTTTACCTTGATGATCACTTCCTTGTAGAATGATGAGATTCTGGTAGTGAATCCATAATACAGATCACGGAGGATCTTGATGTACTGAGTTTGAATGCCCCGTTTAGCTAGGGTTTTGCTGACTGTTTCAGTCTCAACAGAGCCAAAGGTTTTCTTTAAATCAATGAACATTAGACAGAGCAGCATCTTGAACTCTCGAAAAACCTCAATGAGCTTGGTCACCCTGTGGATATGGTTGCTCATGCTGAATCCTTTTCAGAACCCTGCTTGCTCACATGGTTGCCCTTCATCTAGTGTTCTGCTGATTCTATTCACTCGAGTGAATAACTGGTAGACGACATAACTGGCAATAGTTGCCGATACCGAGGATGCCACCCTTCTTGTACAACAGAACAATTCTGCTGGTTTTCCATTGGGATGGAATCTTGCATTGAGAGAGGTAGCATGTGAAGAGCTGAGCTAGTATATTGATGAGTACTGGCAGCAGATTCTTCAGGTGTTCAGGTCTAATTTTACCTGGATGGCTGCTGTACGCATTTTTAATGACGAAATGGCATGTTGAATTTCAGAAGGGAGAACATCAGGAGCTACATATCTATCCTGCAGAATTTGGTATGCAGGCAGGTGGATGTGGCTATCGAAGATTCAAGTAGACGTTGTGGATAATCTTCTCCAGTGCCCTTCTGGACGATGTGATAGATCCATCAGGACATCGGAGGGCAGTCATCTTGGTCTTATATTGGCAAAGGATAGGCGGGCTTTGCACATACTTTTTCTGGCTTCTGCTGTATCTACCAGTATTGCTGCTCTTATCTCTTTGAGGTCTCTATCGCTTCTTGGCACTGCTTTGCAAGCTCGGACATTAGTTTTTGATTGCCTGAGGCTCACACCAAACCACATTGGCGAATAAGCTAGAAATAAAGACAGGCATCTATTTGTGGCTTTCTTGCTCTCGGCATTCCTCACACAATCATGGAGGTGCTGAACCAGTCTAACGTATTCCTCATGATGTTGTTAGCTAAGGAATCTTCCCATGTTGCCACAATAGTACCAAAGAGCTCCCAGTTGGTGGTCGTTCTGGGAGTTCTCTTCCTAAACTTTGCAGACCTTTCGCCCTGCTCCATGAAGTAGAATTTTGCACTTCATTTTTCTCAAAGCTGCATAGCATTCCATTGTGTAGATGTACCATAGTTTCTTTATCCAGATTAATCTTCTTATTTTGATAATAAAAACGTACTTTTTGTACCATTCACCTCCAGATTCCAGGATTTGTCTTATCTCTTCTCCTCTACTGGAAAATTATCCCATCTGTTACTTTGCCTAATTAATTCCTACTCACCTGTATAAGAGACATCCCCCTGATCCTACCATATTAAAATTTATTTCTTTGTCATTCTAACCTGTCTTAGGCATCCATCAAATCATAACATTTATCTATTTGAATGAAATGCCAGCTACTGGGTTTATTTCTCTATGAACTAAACTGAGCTTCCATGTGTATTGCCAGCCCCTACTGGAGACGTTACATGTCAGGATAGGATAGCGACTTCCGATGCTCCTATTTGTAAGCATCATTTTTTAATTTATTCAAACACCAAGCTTTTCAACATTGTTTATGAAAGAGTTATTATGAGTCTTTGATGTTCCAACACCAATCCCACCGCCTGAAGTGACCTTCCCTCCACCATGTCTCCGTTTTCCCAACCACCCTCCCAGCTTGCCTTCTGAGTGGTACATAATAGAAGGCTCAACTAGTGACAAGCAGCTTAGTAAACCCTCAGACAAAGACTTCAGAATCCCATACTGAGATATAACAATCTTCACAAATTTTCTTTAACTATTTTTGATAATTCATTTCACCATTTCTATGTAACTAGCAATATAAAGCAAACTATCCTGCTAATATCTTTTCTGACAACAAAAATTGCATGCCATTTCAGAAGGGACGTGAAACTCAATAGTACTCAAGTTTACAATCTGATTATTTTAAGTTGACAGCTGCTTGAGTAGAGCGAACTTAATCTTTAAATTTGTCTTATTGGTTTGCCTCAAGAAAACATCTGTGCACAGATCGTCCATGAACATTTTCTTGGAGTGCTGGCTAATGGACTCGAGCCATCTCAACAATTGCCTAAAGCAAGACAGTGAATTGTAAGCAAGAGACAAGTTGACAGGTCTCAAATCATGATTGTAATGGCGTATTTCCACATTAAAATTCTATCAACACAACTAACACAAATAATATGATTAGGATCAAATATCCATATCAGCAGCACATTTCTGCTGTTCAATATACACAATTTTTCATTATTTTATCTACTTGAATTGCAAAAGAATATAATAGGAACTTTATAAATCTTATATTGATGAAAAGGGGAGACTTGTATGTATAAAATAAATCAACCAGATTGCTGTATGCACTATTAGTTTAGGGAAAATTCTATGTCCTGCATATCTACATTTCTCAGGTAACAGTGACTTGTAGGTTAGCATATTTGAATTGTCCACATAGGATCTGAATTTCTTCATTCCACTTTATTCATTCAAGAATGACGTGATGGTGATTTTTTAAGTAAAAGAAACTGATATAAAACCTAAGAAACAAGATAATTTTTTATTAAGTGCAGATTTAGAATTACATATAATTGATACTTGTTTTGTTTAAAATTGTTTTAGAAGAATTTCCTATAGAAGGTCATTTTCCAGTTCAATAGTCAGTTTTTCAGAGCCTTTAAATTAGTAAAGAAGGGAAATTTCAGAACTTTCCTCTCTCTCTTCTTCATTGTTCCATACCTATTCACAGTCTACCTGGTTCACAAATCCAATGCTGGAAAAGTTCCTTACTTGGTATTGTGGGTGTCAATGGTATGGAAGAGCTCATGTAATTCTTCTCCACTTAGGACACCATCTGCAAAATATGCTTTGAATTCTTCAAGGACAATTTTCCATCATCTGAAATTGCAAAAGCAAAAGAGAGTAAATCACTTCAACACTGTACATTGTTTTATCTTTTACTTTTTTAATATTTTATTATATCACCATGAGATATACAATTACAAAGATGTTCATGTTTGGGATTCATCATACAGTGTTTCTATTTTTTTCCTTTTAAAAAATCTTTGCTTTATATATGTATGCAGGTTAATTTGTGAAAATATATATCCTAAAAGAGAACAATTCAAGGTGTTAAAATGCCAAATAATTTAATGTTCCTTTATAGTTAAGAGATTTCAGAAATGAACACTAGATAAAATGTCTATATGATTTTGAATATTTTTAGTTTTCTTTCATATGACGTGACAAACATTTAATAAGCAACTTAACTGGACATACCCAAACTATATTTATACAATTGACAGAAGTCCAAGAAAGACACAATTAGCATTTTGCTCCCGTACACAGGGCTTCAAAGATAGCAGAACAGTCATTACGTGTATATTGATCCAGTAGATTACAGAATGTGGAATTGCTAATATAGTGAAGAAACTGGGTATAATCCTTTACTGTTTAAACAAATGAATACCTTCGCCTGTAAGACAAGCAAGCATCTTAACAGTTATACTATCATCACTCTGGGCAATTCTTATTTTTAAAGTATAAAGAGTACCGAGTGCTTTACATTTTCATTTCACTTTTAAACGAAATAGGTATCTTAAACCAAATGTCCTGTTAATTCCTGCTAACAGTTAACTGAATGGATACAGAGCATTCATGAAAACATTCTGATCTGGATCAAGAGCAGAACAAATTACTGACAGCAGCCCCTAAGCCAGTTAAGCTCAGCTGAGCCATTCAACAGCACAGCAACTTCATACAAAATGAAGTTTAATTCAAGGTTCGTCAATTGCCTAACTTTGGGTTCCTGCTTTGAATGGGCTATTGTAAGCGTCATGACTCAAATGACTATTTTGTTGTTCTAAGACTGGGGTAACTTCTTCTTGCTTCCTTAATAATATCAATACTAGTAATAGTAATAATAATAGTGGAATTTAGAGGATAAAGTCAAACAGAATAATTTAAGATCAGACAAAGGACAAAAAAACTTTTGCAGAAAAACACTCAGGCAAAACATGTAATTCTGTAGAAAAACTTCAAGCTGCCTGTTGGTGTCAAAAAATCAAACTTTATTATCATAGGAAATTAGATCTCACAAAGGCAGGTATTTATTGCATTCATTCATTTATCTATTTATTTAGTCATCCACTCAATCTTTATTTATTTATTTATTTATTTGTTATTCATTTATTCGTCCACTTATTTATTTATTCATTTATCAATTCATTCATTTGCTTTTTGTGTCACACCTAGCGATGCTCACGGTTTACTCCTGGCTCTGCACTCAGAAATTACTTCTGGTAGTGTTTGGGGACCACATGGGATGCCCGGGATCAAACCCGGATCATCCATGTGCAAGGCAAACACCTCCCCCACTGTACTATGGCTCCAGCCCCAAGCCCTTTATTTTAAAAAGTCACATCAGCGGAAACACCATCCCTACTTTTATGTTCATAGCAGCCTTATTCACAACAGCCAGAATCTGGAAGCAACCAGAGTGCCCGAAAATCGATGACTGGATAAAGAAGCTTTGGTACATCTACACAATGGAATACTATGCAGCTGTTAGGAAAAATGAAGTTATAAAATTTGCCTATAAATGGATGGACATGGAGAAGATTATGTTGAGCGAAATTAGCCAGAAGGAGAGAGACAGATACAGAATGACTGCATTTATCTGCATAACATAAATATATATGTACATATTATGATACCAATATCCAAGGTCAAGTGAAACATATATCAGGAGGTCTTGTCAAAGGTGGAGATTATCACAAACATGTGGGAGTCAGAGGTTAGGTAAGACAGAAAATGGAACAGGGTGCTAATAATTGTTGAGGGTACTAATGCCAACCTAGAACTGAGCATTAAATAGAGGCAAAAGGATACACATGACAACCTTTTAATGTTTGTTCTGTAATCCATAGTCTGGAGGGAAGGAAAAGAGAAAGAGAGAAAGGGAAAGAAATAAAGAACCTGCAATGGAGGTGGGCTGGGGAGGGGGGGGAACCGGGGACGTTGGTGGTGGGAGATGGGCACTGGTGGAGGGACGGGTGCTGGAACACTGTATGACCAAAACCCAATATGAACTTTTTAATTGTATATCTTTTTATTTGTATATCTCACCGTGGTGTAATAAATTACTTTAAAAAAAAGATTTAACTTGTGTTGTTCTATTTTTTTTAAAAAAATAAACAGGAAAATGATGTTGAAGTAAAATATTTTAATACAAATTTATAATTTCTTAAAAATCACTTGATCACTTGAATCCCGTTATTTATCGATTTGCTCGAGCGGGCGCCAGTAACATTTCCACTGAACCCTATCACGTGCCAATATAGCCCAATGGCATCTGGTTGATTCAGAAATATGAAGAGCCTCAAACCATTCCTTCAGGGTCTTGACAAGGAAGTCTGACCATCTTGTTGGTGGGCGGCCACGTGATCTTTTGACATCCCGGGGGATCCAGTCGGTAACGGCTCTAGTCCAGCGGTCGTCTCCAAATCGCATTACATGTCCAGCCCATCTGATTTTCGATGCCTTGGCAAACAAGACAGCGTCCCTGATTCTGGAATAGCGACGGAGGTCAGAACTCCGGATTCCTTCTCTCACTTGAGTGAGGCATGATATTCCAAGCATAGCTCTTTCGATTCCTCTCTGGGAGACCCAAATAGCATTCTCATCCTGCTTTCGTAGGGCCCAGGTCTCTGAGGCGTATGTTAATGCAGGGAGAATGGTGGAGTCAAATACAAAACCATATTGCAAGAGAATTTTTCTCCCACTCCTTGAAAAATAATACATATGTTCAACATAGACTCAGTCTAGAAATATTTCAAAGTAACTCTGCATTTGCTTCTTTAAAAGTGCAGCAGCTTAAATTGAAGTTTACCAGAAGTCCTGCATGTTGCAAATGCAGTTTTGGAGGTAACTGGCTCACCTCACAAGGAACAAAGGTAACCAGTGTTGGCATGGATGTAGGGAAAAAGCTCGTTCATTCACTGCAGTTGCTAATTTTGAGTTCCTGTCCGAATGGGGTATTTTAGTGTGCCTCAAATAACTATTTCAACCATTAGCCCCAGGTAACTTGCTATATATCTCCAACTAACCTTAGTATAGCTACTGTGTACCTCCTTTTATTTAGTACATATTATTTCCAGGCAGGAGAACTGGTTACCAACCAGATCTAAGTGAATGTCAAAGAGAGAAAGGGGAAGACCTTTTCATCTACTTTTTTAAAAAAGGAATAAAAGAAAAAGTGAAATCAATCCACCATTTCCATTTTTTCCACTGTGATCTGCAACAAATGTAGTCCAAACATATTTTATAGTGGAATATGTTTTCCTTGATGAATATTTCATCGTTCTCCAGTGAGCTGAATCAACAGAACTTCAGTTACATGTGGGTAGGGCAAGCAGGGTAACACTCCTCCACAGTTACTAGAATTGAATGAGTTTGAGCAGTAAAGTACATCACTGTCACTGTCAGTGATGTCACTGTTTTCCCGTTCATCATTGATTGGCTCGAGCGGGCACCAGTAACATCTCCATATGTCCTGGCTCTTGCTAGTAGACCCCAAGGGCATCTGCTTGCTCCAGGAACATAAAGAGCCTCAAACCATTCCATCAGGTCATGGGAATGAGGTCTATAATTGTTACTGGTATTTGGCATATCAAATACGACATGGGAGGCTTGCCAGGCTCTGCCATGAGGATAGCCTACTCTTGTAGTCATCTCTAAATCCAGTATTTATTGATAAACTGCACGACCACTTGCAGCCACGCGAGCAGGGCTGTAATAAGCTCTTCTGCTGGGTGGAGTTCTGACAGGAGGGAAGTCCGGATGTGGAAAATGGCGGCCCTCATGGAGTGGGGGGGTTGTCTGGCTTGTTGCAAGGCTCTGCCTGGGTGGCGGGTCAGGGCTAGAACCCGCCATCCCTTCCAGGTGCCTTGTGAGCGGCTGGGCACAGGGAGAGCCAGTAGCAGCTCTGCCCCATGTCTGTGAGTCTCTGGATCTAAGTGATAATAATGTAATAATGTACATATTATTATGAAAACACTAAATAACAAGTGTTTTGATGACTCCATGTGACTAAAAGTCTCATTTTAATAATTCTTCTTGGGGAACTATGAAAAAGTTAAAGGAGGTATTGAATTATGCTTCTTGGGGGCAGTAAAGGCACATTGGTGGTAGGACGGGTGTTGAAATACTGAATAACTGAGCAAATGTACCTTGAACAACTTTGTAAATCACTACATCACTAGATCATTAGATTCCCGTTCATCATCTATTCGCTAGAGCAGGCACCAGTAATATCTCCATATGTCCTGTCTCATGCTAGTAGAACCCAAAGGCATCTGCTTGCTCCAGGAACATAAAGAGCCTCAAACCATTATATTAGGTCATGGGAATGACCTAATATAAATGTTACTGGCATTTGGCATATCAAATACGACCACGAGCAGCTTGCCAGGCTTTCCGTTTGGGTGGCATGCTCTTTGATTTACTTTGTAAATCACAACGTTTAAATAAAGTTTAAAAAGTTTTAAAAAAGACAATATGTATGTCTTTAGTTTCTATCTTTTAGTTCCACTTGAAGAATACTGTGTAGAAACAAAATAGTACTTAATATGTTTAATTTAAAAATAGAAATTTTAAGCTATAGGTATTCAGCTTTCATAATTCTAAATCTATTGCCTTTAGAGGGTGGGGAGGTTCTTTTATTTTTTCCTTTATTTCTGTCAATTCGGCCGAGAATGTGGAAAGATAGGTCTACAGCTGAATCTAAAGAAAACTATGTTTATGAAAAAATGAACTAGTTCCAGAGGCCCCATTCACTCTCAATGGAACAGACATCTCTGAATGCTGCAGTTATGTGTACCTAGGTTGAAAAGTCAACATGATGAACCACCTACAACCTGAACTGCGCAGAAGGAAGAGAGCAGCATGGAATGCCTTCAAAGGCATTGAAGAAATAGCTAAAAGGACAAAGAACCTCTGGCTCCGGGCACATCTCTTTGACTCCACCATTCTCCCTGCATTAACATATGCCTCAGAGACCTGGGCCCTACAAAAGCAGGATGAGATGCTATTCGGGTCTCCCAGAGAGGAATCGAAAGAGCTATGCTTGGAATATCACGCCTCACTCAAGTGAGAGAAGGAATCCAGTGTTCCGACCTCCGTCGCTATTCCAGAATCAGGGACGCTGTCTCGTTTGCCAAGGCATCGAAAATCAGATGGGCTGGACATGTAATGCGATTTGGAGACAACCGCTGGACTAGAGTCGTTACTGACTGGATCCCACAGGATGTCAAAAGATCACGTGGCCGCCCATCTACAAGATGGTCAGACTTCCTTGTCAAGACCCTGAAGGAATGGTTTGAGGCTCTTCATATTCCTGAATCAACCAGATGCCATTGGGCTACATTGGCACGTGATAGGGTCCAATGGAAATGTTACTGGCGCCCGCTCGAGCAAATCAATGAATAACGGGATTCAAGTGATTCAATGAAGTGATGACAACAACTCGAGCTCTTTACCTCACTGCTTCCCCCTCCTTCATCACAATTTTAATTTCACTTTTGTAAGCTTTTAAAAAGATTATTCTTTCAAAACAGGGCTTTGATTTGATGTATTACTTTAACATTGTAAGTAGTGCAGCTTACAGGATCAAAAAACAAAACATGATCATTTTCAATTATTATAACCAAGTCTGGCAGAAATGAACACCTGGGAGGCATTACCAACTTTTACAGACAAACAGCAGCACATCCTTTACACACATCTGTATAATTTTGAGGCGGAAATAGAAAATGGTATCTTCTCTCTGAAACAAAGTTCTTAACTTGTATGTTCATAGAACTTACAATGCATGGGATTTGTTCAATTTAACAGATAAACACTTTCTATCAATGCCCATAGCACTTTGTGCAAGTCATTCTACATCATTGTGTATTAACTTGCTTTTCTCTAAATGAGAGCCTCTTCTTGTTTCAGGCTTTTGAAACTACATGCTTTTAAATAATCCACTGATAACATTAGCACTGAATACAAAAAAACAGAGGCAATTTTATTTGAGAGCATGTGTAAACAGACAGTTCTTAGGCTTCATCATATCCCTCAGAACAACAAAAATTGGAAGAAACTGAAGATCTATAACTTTTGTTATATTCATCAGAAAATTGACATTGTAGGCCAAGCAACTATCTCCAATCGGAGGAAGGGGGAGGCATAGAGAGAATCACAGTCAAGACAGGCTAGCCCACAGCAAAAGTATCTGGAATCATATGCTGAAATAGATGTGGAGATGTTAGTTTGATAAGTTGCCAAAGGCTGAGTGCAGACTCCATGAGATCAAGAAAAAATATAAAGAAAATACTAGAAGGTAAAGCTTTGTAATAAAGAATGACTATTTTGGATGCTCAGAGAACTTTTCAGTCAAAGAATCAATGGCATGCTTAAACCAAAAAGCATACCAAAAAAAGAAAATAATCGAAAATTTAAGTATCCTGAGAAATTTCAAAAGCGTCCCATACACATAAGTAAAATACCCAAAGAAAGAAAAACTCAAATGCAAAACGCCTCTAAGGTCATGACTTTAGCAATACCATTATGAGATATATGTTGTAATAAGCAATAAAATGCCAATAATTAGTGCCTGATAAGGGGGGCAGGTATGGGGGGGTGGTCTTTGGCAGTAAGGGCACGTTGGCGGTGGGACTGGTGTTGGAATATCGAATACCTGAAACAATTGTACTGTGAACAACTTTGTAAATCTTGGTGTTTAAATAAAGTTAAAAATTTAAAAAGAATTTGAGTAATAAGAGTCAAGAAGTTTCTAAAGCTAAAAAGAAAAATGAAATCACAGGTATAGAAAGCTATGTGAGAGCAGTAAATGACATAACTCCCCAAATCACCAGATAACAATCCAAAGCCATGCTTAAAGTTGTCACATTTAAATTGCAGAATACCAAAGACGAAGAGAAAATTTAGAAAAAAGGAGAGAAAAAAAATATATCTGGTACCAGTGATAAGAATAGCAGTTAACAACTAGTTTATTGTCAGAAAATACATAAGCACAAAGAGTATGGGCTGAAGTATTTGAAACGTAGAAAAAACAGAACTGAATCTGGAATTTTACATGCAGTGAAATTATTTTTAAAGTGAAAGAAAAACAAAGCCCTTCTCACATAGTCTGAGGGAATTGTCCCCAGATCATTCCTACACGAAGTGTCAAATGAAGTTCTCTAGAGAGAAGAAAAGTGGTAATTGTGCTGAATTGATAATGCACAGAAAGATTAATGTCAGATAAATAAATGGAAGAAAAAGAAAAAAATTATTTCTGTTCCAAAACTAAGAAATACATGACCCAAGAGAGAAGTCGATTATAAGCCCAGGTGTGCACGTTGCAGAACTAAACTCTCCAGGCTTCCGTGGAGATGGAGCTGGGGCCTTTCCCCCCAACGCACCCCCTCGGACGGCCTGCTGAGCCTGCCTGTGACTTGCCTCTGGCTCTGTTGGCAATGATCCAGAGACACACCAACGGCAGAGCTACTGCTGGCTCTCCCTGTGGCGCACGGCCATGAGGCCGCAGGATATCTTAAAGCCAGGTATACTGATGTACCATGTATTCCACCACATTTTGGGGAATTAATACGGGGCATACAATCACAAGGGTGTGGTAATGATGTCTGGTCTGTTAGAACATGTTGATAATTTCTTATATGGTGGGCTCAAATACACAATGGAGATTTCACAATCTCCATTGACTTTCATCTAAGAATATATTCAACAAGAGCTCTCTGTGTTGTCTACATTCTAGCTTCTTAAACTATGAGCCACAAAATGGAATGTGCAGGTCCAAACAAAATAGTGGCTATGGTAAGAAGTTCCTGAATACAAAAGATTAAAAAATTAACTCAAAGTTAAATGCAAATGTATTCATAGCATTTCCGGCAATACTTATCCATGTCATATTTTGTGGATATGGGTCATAAATAGAAAAATACATGTTTGCATACAAGAAATTCACTTTGTGGGTCTATGGAAAGAGTTCAGGGGTCATGGACAATTTAGTTTTTAATTTTTATTTTAGGAACCATGATTTACAATATTGATAATGAAAGGGTTTCATAAAAAATAAATTCAACACCACACCCTCCACCATTGTCCCGCTGTTCCCTACTCAAGACTAGGTTTCAAAACCCATATGAACAAGGGTTCATATGCATGGACAAGTTTGAGTCGCAGGACCCCCAAAGGCCTGAGTACCACCAGGTGCATGGGTCACTGAGTTTCCTGGGTCCTGGTGGTCTCAAAAAGAAGACTCTAATCTGTGCATCCCTCTAACAAAATCTCCTGTCCCTGCTCACTTATGTTGCTACCCTGTGTTAACACTAAAGCACCATCATTAAAACAGGCACAAATGTTTCACTATTCAAAGCTACAAATACCGTGGTTTCTTGGATAAATAAACCACAATTACATCCTGTAACCTATAATCCTCATACAATAAGCTAGAAATGACAGTAGTTTAACTAAAAGCACAGATGCTTATCTATATTCTTAAAATGAAGAATCAGAAGGTTATGCCATAAATAATGAGACTAAACAAAACTCTGAGAAAATTCAAATGTAATAAATAGAACTAAGCAGTTTAACCTGAAATATAAGTCAAAGCAAACATTTTAACATTGTTAGCTAAAATAAGAAAAGCAGTTAATATAATGAAATGAGAACTACAACAACGACAATGAAAAAAGAAAAAATGTTTCAAGGAGAAATAACAGCCTCAAGAATATATTATCTAACAGAAGATTTTTTTTGCTGCTGTTGCTGTTGCAATGATTGTGGGGGTTCCACACACTTGGGTGTGTTGGTCCACACTAGTTGTCGTGCTGTCCAGGGGGTTGCAAATTTTAGCTGCAGTGCTTGCACCCACTTGTTTATGGCATATCGGATTGCACACTCTCGGTACTGAGGCTCACAAACAGAAGTGCCAAGAGTATAACACTTAGCATGCCGGGTAGTGGCAGGACAAAACCCAGGTTCCATGCAGGTCTTCCAACACTGAGTCACTCTTATTAAACCTCAATAAGGAGGTTTAGCCACAAACAAGAAGTTGTAGAATTACTGAGTTGAGACGTTTGGAAGTACAAAACAAGGAGATATCTGTTTTAAGAACAAAAGGACTAGAACACATGGGAACAGTGTTAGCCCATGGGAGTTCTTTCCTTACCATCTCCCAGTGACTCAGCAAGTCATGTTGGGATATTTACAAGGGCACCAAAACTCTATTCAGAAAAGACCTCTGTACTCCTAGCTTCACTGATGCACAGGTCACAAGAGTCAAAATCTGGAAAGAAGCCAAGTGTCCAAGAGCATATGAGTGGATCAAGAAACAGTGGCCCATACAATGGAATACTACTTGGCTCTAAGGAAAAATGAAGTCATGCTATTTTCTGGTAGGTGGATGGATCTGGAGAGCATCCTGCTGAGTGAAGTTGGAAGGCGAGGGGCAAACAGAATACTCTTTCCTGAGTGGGAATATAAAGAACTGTGGTAAAGGAACAAATATTTAATGGCAACAGAAACTGAAACCTAGTCTTGAGTAGGAAACAGCTGGACAATGGTGGAGGGTGTGGTGTTGAATTTATATTTTATGAAACCCTTTTATTATCAATATTGTAAATCATGGTTCCTAAAATAAAAATTAAAAACTAAACACATGAAACTATACCAAATTAAAAAAAAAGCATGGCAAAGGAACTTCAAACTAAGTATAAAGAGACCCCACTGAACAGGAGAAATATTTGCACACAATACAAAAGACAAAGGTTTAATATGGAAAAATTACAAAACACAAAGCTCACCATCAACAAAAATCCAATAACCTCATCAAGAAAATAGGGAGGAGATGAATAGACACTTCCTCAAAGAATACTTACAAATGGCCAGTAGACATATGAAAAGCTCTTATCACTTGTAGTTAGGAAAATGCAAATCAAAAACATGACTAGGTAAATAATATCTCACGCCTTTGAAATTGGGATATTTCAAAGCAATTTGATGCAACCAATGTTGTCGGGAAGTAATGAGAAAGGAACCCTCCTTCACTGCGGTGAGAATGTCTTTTGCAGTGTGGTATTGGTATAGAGACAGACCTGTAGACCTATGGAATAGAACTGAGTATCCTGAAACACATTCTCAAATATACAACCACTTAATCTTCGATAAAGGAGCAAAAAATATTACGTGGAGCAAAGAAAGCCTCTTCAACAAATGGTGCTGGGAAAACTGGGCAGCTACATGTAAAAAAATGAACTTAGACCTCCTTCTAACGCCATGCACAAAAGTCAGATCAAAATGGATTCTAGATCTCAACATCAGACATGAATCTATAAGGTACATCGAAGAAAACATAGGAGAAACGCTCTACGACATCGAAACGAAAAGTATCTTTAAAGATGACACACCACTGACCAAGCAAATGGAAGCAAAGATAAACAAATGGGATTATATAAAACTAAAAAGCTTCTGCACCTCAAAAGAAACGGTGACCAAGATACAAAGACAATCCACAGAGTGGGAAAGGATATTCACCCAATACCCATCTGACAAGGGGTTAATATCCAGGATATATCAGGCACTGGTAGCACTCCACAAGAAAAAAACAGCCAACCCCATCAAAAAATGGGGGAGAAGAAATGAACAGAAGCTTCCAAAAAAGAAGAAATTCGAATGGCCAAAAGGCATATGAAAAGTGTTCTTCATCTTTAATCATCAGGGAGATGCAAATCAAAACAACAATGAGGTACCATCTCACACCACAGAGACTGGCACACATCCAAAACAGCAAGAACAACCAGTGCTGGCGTGGATGTGGGGAAAAAGGGACTCTGATCCACTGTTGGTGGGAGTGCCGACTGGTCCAGCCCTTTTGGAAAACAATATGGGCATTCCTCCGAAAACTAGATATTGAGCTCCCATTTGATCCAGCAATAGCACTCCTGGGAATATACCCGAGAGACCGAAAAACACATAGCAGAAACACTATCTGTACTTCTTTATTCATCTCTGCGCTATTCACTATAGCTAGAATCTGGAAACAACCTAAATGCCCGAGAACAGAGGACTGGCTAAAGAAACTGTGGTTCATCTACACTATGGAATACTATGCGGCTGTCAGAAAAGATGACATTATGAAATTTACCTGCAAATGGAGGGACATGGAGACTATCATGCTGAGTGAAATTAGTCAGAAGGAAAAGGACAGATATAGAATGACTGCATTCATTAATACGACATAAATAGATACCAGTGTTTTACTAAATGTGGGAAATGGTAATGGCAGATTAAGACTCATCATTGAATATACACAAAGAGACTTAAGTGATAAACTCTAAATATCTGCAGGGCTAGCCACAATGTGTAAAAAAGAAGAGGCAGAGAGATGCAGAGACAGAGAGAGAGACAGAGAGAGAAAGAGAGGAAACTGGGGTACCTGCTATTAAGGCAGCATGGGGGTGGGCAGGAGGGGGTGGGGTACATTGGTGGTGGAAATGGGGCACTGGTGGAGGGATGGGTGCTGGTATACTGTATTACCAAGAACCAATTACGATCACCTTTGTAATTGTATGTTTCACTGTGGTATAATAAAAAAAAAAAAAGACCCACCAAAAAAAAAAAAAAAAAAAGAGAATGTCTTTTGTTTCAACTCCTATGGAAAGCAGAATGGAGAGCTCACAAAAATGTCAGAATAGAACTCTCATTTGACCCAGCAATAACACCAAACATCACTGTATCACTGTATCACTATCTTCCCATTGTTAATTGATTTGCTCAAGTGGGCAATAGTAACATCTCCATTAGTCCTGTCACAAGCAAGTGCAACCCAAGGGCATCTACTTGCTACAGGGACAGGAGGATCCCAAAACCATTCTTCAGGTTATGGAACTGAGGTCCATAATAGTTACTAGTCTTTGGCATAAAAGTAAATAAAACATGGTAGCTTGCCAGGCTTTACCATGTAGGTGGTATAGTCTCAGTAGAAGGGTCTCAACCCGAGCATTTACTGATGAAACTTAAAGGGGGAAGATCAGATTTTCTCTTGGATGGAGCTCTGAGGAACTATGGAGTCTGGATGTTGAGAATGACTAACTGCATGATGTGTGGTTTGCTCTGGCTTCTTGCCAGGCTTACTGGTATCAGTTAAAACATGTCTATAACTGTTTACTATGTATAAATGTGAAAGAAATTGGGAAGAACCTTATGCAAAAATTCAGTATCCTACAAAAAATATGAACCACCAAACATGAAAATATGAAGGCTGAGGAGATAATACAGTAGGGTCTCTTTACGAGCTAAAACACTTGTCTTGCATGTGTCCTTACATGGTTCAATTCCCAGCACCACATATGATCTTCCAACCCACACCAGGAGTGATCTCTGAGCACAGATACAGAAGTAACCCTAGGCACAGCCAGTGTGACTCAAAAAAAAAAATCAAAACAAAAAATTAATTTGAAGGATAAATACAAGGCCGTGTTCACTGTAATATTTAGTATTCTAGCCAGAAGATGAAAATAAGACAAATGTACAACCACGGATGAACACGTAGAGGAGCTGTGCCATATACGCACAATGGAATACTGTGCTACTATAAGAAAAGATTTTTAAAAAATGCATTTTTCTGCAATATAAATGGAACTGGAGGAAATCTCAAGTAAAATAAATTAAGGGAGAATAGTGAATATTAGATGACCTCACTCCTTTGTGGAATACAGAGAGGCGAATCAACGGTATTGGTAGTAACCAATAATGACAAATCCTGCTTTTCAAATAACAACAAACCCAGTTTTGAATTACAAATCTGATTACCAAGCAATGAGGATGAAGTGAGAAGGAATGAAGGCAAACTGAGCGGAAGAGGGAGCCAGGGTGGAGGGTTGCAGGCACTCTGGTCACAGTGGTGTACAGTAATTCTGTACATCTATAGCCTAAATTTTGACCTTTTTTACCTAAATTATAATTTTAATTTTTTTTAATTTTTTTTTTTTTTTGCTTTTTGGGTCATACCCAGCAATGCTCAGGGGTTTCTTCTGGCTCCGCACTCAGGAATTACTCCTGGCGGTGCTCGAGGGACCATATGGGATGCCGGGATCGAACCCGGCGGCAGGGGCTGGCCACATGCAAGGCAAATGCCCTACCCGGCTGGGCTATCACTCCGCCCTAAATTATAATTTTTAATAAAAAAAGAATATAAACAAATTCACACCGATTTTAATATCTTTTATATCTATCAATCTTTCATAAATAGTCATGGACTAGAGGAAATATTTGCAAAATCTATATCTGAACATAATGATTTGCAAGGAACTCAACAATAAGAAAGTGAAAACCCATTAAGATATCCACATCTTAAGCCTTCCACAGAGGGAGGCTGAGGAGGGGGAGGGAATCGGGGACATTGGGGGTGGGAAATGGGGACTGGTTGAGGGATGGGTTCTGGAACAATGTATGACCAAAACCCAAATATGAACATCTTATGAACATATTTGTAACTGTATATCTCACAGTGGTATAATAAAATATTCAAATAAATAAATAAATAAAAGATATATGCATCTTGCATGTGACCCACCCAGGTTTGATCCTTGGCACCTTTTAGGGTTCTCTGAACCCCATCAGGAGTGAATCCTGAGTGCAGATTCAGGAATAAGCCCCTGAGCATTGTCAGATGTAACTAAAATAGAATATTAAGATGTATCCATTAAAATAGCTGAAAAGACTCTGTGACTACGCCAACCAGATTTTGAAGGGAGCAGAAGCTGGGGCCACCTCCACCCACTCTGGCTCCCTCCACAAAGATCTGGCAGCCCCTCCCAGAACTGCTGCTAAGGTTCTCTGCCAGACACCAGGTACTCAGGTGCAGGGTGGGGCTGCTGCCTGCCCTTCTTATGCTAGGCTGATGGGGCGTCTTGGGGTGGGGGGCAGGTTTTTGCTCCTTGACCTGCACCCCCAAGCACTCAGAAGTCAGAAACCTCGCGCAACACAACCACAGTCATCCTCAAGGTCCAGACTTCACAGCTGGACACAGCCCAATCCCCTTGGCCTGTGGGCAGAAAGCAGCTGCATGATATCTCAAAACATGGTATATCACAAATATGTAGGAGTCAGATATTAGGTAAGACAGAGAAGTGAATAGTGTGCTAATAATCATTGAAAATGATAATACCATTGAGAACTGAGCATTTAATATAGAAAAAAGATACACATGATAACCTTTAAATGTATGTATTGCAATCCACAATGTGTAAGAAAGGGGACGAGAAAGAGGGGGAAGAGAGAGAGAAAGAGAAAGAGAGAAAAGAGATAAAGAACCAGCCATAGAGACAGGCTAGGGGAAGGAGGAGGGAAGTTGGGACATTGGTGGTGGGAAATGGGCACTGGTGGGGGGATGGGTGCTGGAACACTGTATGACCGAAACCCAGACATGAAGATCTTTGTAACTGTATATCTCACAGTGGTATAATAATTTTTTTAAATAGTCTGAAATATTTACTCTTGGGTATCTGCCATATTTCCTCACATTAGCCTCAGTTTCCTTAGATTGACCTAGTTTCTTACATGAAAAAAAGGTCGTATCATGGAAATTTCTGCCTCCTGAGGTGTTGCAGGTATGGGTGTGGTGCCCGGCTGTGTTGGCAGGTGACAGGGCAGGAGACAGGCTTGTCTACACCAAGGCTTTTGCCCCGTGGGCCCTGGATGGTGGATGGTCCAACATAGAAAAAGACAGGGCCCCCTGGGATGAACCCAGAGCCACAGCAGAGCCTGGCAAGCTACCAATGGTATATTCGACACGCCAAAAATAGTAACAATAATGGACCTCATTCCCAATGAATGGAGACATTACTGGTGCCTGCTGGAGCAAATCGATGAACAAAGGGAACACAAGTGACAAGAGACAATAATTTCATGAAGTAGTTATACAGTATTTTCTGATACATATACCTAAGTATATATTATATGTTATATATATACATGTATATATATACATATATATATACACACATACATATTTATCTCTTCGACTCCACTGTTCTCCCCTGCATTAACATTAGCCTCAGAGACCTGGGCCCTAAGAAAGCAGGATGAGAATGCTATTTGAGTCTCCCAAAGAGGAATTGAAAGAGCTATGCTTGGAATATCACGCCTCATTCAAGTGAGAGAAGGAACCCGGAGTTCCGACCTCCATCGCTGTTCCAGAGTCAGGGACACTATCTCGCTTTGCCAAGGCATCGAAAATCAGATGGGCTGAACATGTAATGGGATTTGGAGACGACCGCTGGACTAGATCCATTACCGACTGGATCCCATGGGATGTCAAAAGATCATGTGGCTGCCCACCTACAAGATGGCCAGACTTCTTCGTCAAGACCCTAAATGAACAGTTTGAGGATCTTCATATTTCCGAATCAACTAGATGCCATTGGGCTACACTGGTACGTGATAGGGTCAAATGGAAACGTTACTGGCTCCCACTAGAGCAAATCAATGAATAACGGGATGTTAAGTGATCAAGTGATCAAGTGATGTGTATATATATATATATATAACTATATATACATTACATATATACATAATTACATATAGGTATTTATACATCCTTATATACATAATTATATATAGGTATGTATATAGTTTTGTAAATATAGGTATATGTATATTATATAGATATACATATATAGATAAATATCTAAGACAGGAAAAACAGAAATATGGTATTAATTTAAGGGCTGGAGCGATAGTTCAGCAGGTAAGGTTCTTGTCTTGCAGCAGCCAACATAGGTTGACCTCCCCCACACCACATATGGGTCCACCAGGACCAGCAGGAAAGATCTTGATCACAGAGCAAGGGATAAAACCTGAGCACAGCCACATGTGGCCACAAAAGGAGTAAATAATATGGTTAGTTAACTCAGTCGAAATCCCTGAAAGCACATAACCTGGTACACAATTCTGGATGCTGATCATTAAAGCTGCCTTCAGTTTAAAAATCTACCAAATGCCAAAAAATCTGAAAAAAAATAAAACCAGAATAATTCAGCCAAGTGCCTGACTCTTCACTAACTTGATACTAAAGAAATCAGAAAACTTTTTCTCATAAAAAGTATTTTTGTCACTTGGAATAGAAAGAAATGTATCTTGAGGGAATAAACATGATTAGTTTTTCATAACTAAAAGAGGATGTACTTCCAACTTAGTAAAAAATTGTTTTAAGTCACTTCCATGGGAAATTAATAACATTTTATGCAAGACTGGGAGAAAAATTAGGAACACATCACCAATTACTCAACCATTGGAGGAACATTTAGTATTAGAGGAACAGTTAGAATTTGTAGACTATATGGATTCCAAATTTTCACTATAAAGATAACTCCATGGGTAGAGAAATTGTGCTGCAAAATAAAAAAATGTTTTTATATAAGCTTTAAAGAAAAAGAATACCAGATGGAATTGAATTGTTTTCTTGTCCTCACTTCTATTCCCCGTTTAATCAAAGCTCTCCCAGCTAGTTTATCTCCCCAATATCAGGAAATGCAAATCAGAACAACAGTGAGATATCATCTCACACCACAGAGAACAGCTCACACACCAAAAGAATAATCAGTGCTGGTGCGGATGCAGAGAGAAAGGGACTCTCATTGCTGACAGTGGGTATGCTGACTGGTCCAGCCATTCTGGAAAGCAATACGGATGTTCCTCAAAAACCTAGAAACTGAGCTTCCATACAATCCAGCAATACTGTTCCTGGGAATTTACTCTAGTGGTTTCCAAACACAATGCACAAAAAATATCTTCACTCCAATGCTCATTGCAGCACCATTCACAATAGCTAGAATCTGGAAACAACCTAAGTGCCCAAGAATAGATGAATGGATAATGAAACTATGGTATATATATATACAAAAGAATACCGCACAGTTGTTAGGAAAAATGAACTCATGAAATTTGCTTATACACACATGGACATGTAGAGTATCATGCTGAGTGAAATCAGTCAGACTGAGAGGGACAAACAGAATGACTGCATTCATTTGTGCGATATAAAAATATGTGAATAACACCAAAAGACATAGAAACAAAGGCTAGGAGGACTGGTCCATGGTAGGAAGCATGCCACAAGGGGAAGGGGGAGTGTAGTTAGGACAGAGAAGAGACCATTGTGACAATGATGGCTCTGGACAAGAACTGGGTGCTGAAAGGAAGTAAAGTGTCATGCTTGATCACCTTCCAGAACAGCATTGAAAACCACAGTGTTTAAAGGAAAATATGAGAAATACAGAAAGACAGAGAGAGACAGAGAGACAGAGACAGAGAGACAGTGGTACAGAGAGCGAGAAGAAAAGTGTCTGCCATAGAGGCAGACTGTGGGGCTAGGGGTGAGGGAGGCAGGCAGGAGGAGAACTGGGGACATTGGTGGTTGGTGACGGGGAATGTGTACTGGTGAAGGGGATGGGTGTTACAATACTGTATGACTGAGACTTCGTCCACCGAACAACTTTGTAACTGTATATCTCAGTGTTTAAATAAAAAATATTTAAATTTAAAAAAGAATGAACTGATATTTTTGCCTGGCTAACATTTAATTTCTCTCCTTTTGATACATAGTTTTAAATTTTTTTCATTCAAAAGATCACCTATCCTTTTGCAAGTATTTTAGATAGAGCTATTTTCACTCAACCCACTTAAGGGATGTGTATGTATTAAAATATAGTAATAGCTTATTAATATTGGGGAAACTAATTCCATCTCTTTGTTATTGCTTCATGGATAGATATTTGACTTCAACTGACAGAAAAATATTGACATTTTTGCTAAACTGATTGTAAAAGAGAGGTGCCCTCATTATTGTGATTTGTTGAGCATCTAATCACACTTGGTATAAAAGACTTAGAAATAAAACCACTATCACTATCTATCCTCCCGTTGATCATCTATTTGCTAGAGCAGGCACCAGTAATATCTCCATATGTCCTGTCTCATGCTAGTAGAGCCCAAGGGCATCTATTCGCTCCAGGAACATAAAGAGCCTTAAACCATTATATTAAGTCATGGGAATGAACTAATATAATTGTTACTGGTATTTGGCATATCAAATAAAATAGGGTAGCTTGCCAGGCTTGCCATGCAGGTGGCATACCCTTGTAGTCACCTCCAAATATAGCACTTATTTAGAGGTGACTACAAGAGGAAAAGAAATTTTCTCTTTTCTGAGAAATAAAACCAATAATAGTAAAATCAAAAGTAGAAGGAAAGAAAGGAAGAAGACAAAGAATATGCAAATACAGCTAGAATACTTTTAAGAATACCTAGATACAGGTAGAATAACCTGCAGAAATTCCTAGATACAGCTATACCTTATACACACCTTCCTCGGTATATCAGTGGCAAGGACCTACAAAGTAAATTATATTTAAACTCATGTGAATTAGGTTTTGTCACTTTAAACTAGATTGGTCTTAGTTGATAAACATCTTTCTTTTATATAGCTATTTCCATTTTTATTCATCTTTACAGATTTAGTTGAGAACAATTTAGGATTAGTTAGTACAGTGGATTTGCCATTTGGTTGACCATGGTTTGATCATTGGCATCTCATATAATCCCTTGAGCTCTTTCAGGAGTGATTCCTGAGTGCAGAGCCAGGAGAAAGCCCCTGAGCACTGCTAGGTGTGACTAAAAAAAAATAAAAAAACTCTTCCTCCTCTAAACTCATACATCAATACATTCATCATTTGGCTGCATGATATCTCTTGTGTTGGTGACAATACTGTTCAAGCTCTATGAGTTTATTACTCATTGATCAATTAAAATCTAACTTCGTAAGGAGATTCTTGAATGTCTCTATCCACTCCAGGTCCCTCTAAGAGTGGAGTTAATTGGCCATTCTCTCTCAAGATATTTGCAAAAAAAAAATGTAATGGGAGTGACTTTCACACACAATTTATCCTAGTAACATAAATCCTTGCAAAGGCTCAGAGTTTTCAATCAACCTGTCATAATTCATTCACAAGTGAAAATCAATTTTTTAGTAACTATGAAATAATGGAGAGCCTACTACTGAGAGTATACCACCTGCACGGCAGAGCCTGGCAAGCTACCCATGTCATATTTGATATGTCAAAAACCAGTAACAATTATAGACCTCATTCCTATGACCTGATGGAATGGTTTGAGGGCTCTTCGTGTTCCTGGAGCAAACAGAT
>JAJIBD010005960.1:0-104452 GCA_021461705.1 Cryptotis parvus
GTGAGGCATTTGCCTTCACCTAACTCACCCTGTTGCCATGCCCAGCCAGGACTCAGCCTGGTCACTGAATTCCCATCCTGGCACTCGGAGTATCTTTGTTAAATCTGTATGACTGTTGTTTTGTTCTGGTAGGATTGTAAGTGAGGTTGTGTGTTACATGGCGTGGTGGCCTTCATCTCTGCCCAGTGTCCTACGCACCCAGTGGCTGCAGTATTCTTGTGCGCTGAGCACGCGCTGGGACAGGATGCTGCACAGGGCGGTCGTGCCAGCTCCGGTGCCGCTGCAGGGATGGGGCAGATTAAAGGGAGCGTGTTTGCAGTGGCAGCGTAATTGGTAGAAAGACCCGCCACTTACTCTCAACATCCTTTTAATTAAGGTGGTTGCATTTATCACATACACTCTGAGATTATGTTACTTATTCACTCCTTCCCTCTACCCCCTCGCCCCCCCCACCCCCGCATGAAACCAAAAGAAAAGGATAGAATTTGCTTTGTATTTTAGGAAAATCACAAAGCCAAGAAATTTGACTTGAGTACAGCTTCTAAAAATGATGAACTTTTTGGAAACAGCCAAGACTGTCTAAGAAACAGAAATGTTTCTTCCAAGTAAAGTCATGTCATTTGCTCAGTTCAGTGGAGACCAGACCCGTTGAGTTTCCATGTCCCACATAGTGTTTGATGAGCTTTGAGGCTATGTCAGACAGTCGTAGGCCTTCATGTGTCAGACAGAATAGAGCCTGCCAGAGACCCGGGTCTTGATGGGAATGGGAAAGATTTTACGTTTTTAAACTCGGATATAATCAACACGGTGTTTGGGTGTAGAGCGCTCGGATTGGGTACCTGTCTCTGTTAGAGAGTGATTCTCATGAGAATTTTACTAACAGTCATGGCTGCACGTGGCTATGCTTATTTTCTCTGATGAGAACTTTGGAGATGAGCCTGGAGCAGCTGTGCACCGAACTGTACCAGGTGCTCACTCTGACCCACTCCTGGCCTTCCCGCTGCTAACTCTGACCCATGTCTGGACTTACTTCCACATCACTGGATGCTCCTGCTTCGGTCCATCGTCACTCTAAGTTTCTGCTCACAGGCCCCTGCTTCTGACAGCCCTCAGTTGGTTTTCTGCAGCTATCGACTTATTATTTTAATTTTTAAATTTGAATTCTATTTTTGGGGTTTGTTTTTGATACATGTGCTGCCTAAACAATCACAGTTTGGGGGCACCCCAGTTGTGAAGGGGTCACCCTTACTCTACACTCAGGGCAGATGCCTTCCCTGCTGTTCTGTCTCTCCACTTCTGATTTTTTTTTTAACTGGATCTCATATTTAGGTGAGCTTGAGCAGTGTTTACCTTTTGGTATGACAAATGTCACTAGCTCAGGGTCCAGTGGCACACCCAGCCCTCTCAGAGTTGGGGGGGGTCCCCCTTCTTTAGGCCTGGTGCCCTGCCTCTCCGTCCTTTCATGCCCCTGGACTGGTGAGCTTTGGAGAGATGCGGTGTCTGCACGTAACACATGTAGCCCAGCATGCGCCTGCCCTGCCCTTCTGCACAGGCCATTTCTTTAGATTGATGTCCAGCGTCTTTCTCCGTGCCTACTGACCATCTGTTTGATTTTGGGAAAAGCGTCTGTTCGGAGCTGCCCCTTGAAACATGATTGCTTGTTTGCTGTAAGTACTGTGAGTTATTTATGGGCTTACACTTGTATTTGGTGTTTGGGCCCACCCGGCTGGACTCTTATTCCTGGCTTCAAACCGCTTGTCGGACCCAGCACGGAATTTCTGCCTTCATTTTCTCACCTATGTCATTGGCACTGTGTCAGTGTCCTCGTGCCTCCTTGGTTAAATGACTCCTGTTCATTGCTGTCATTATGTTTGTGGTCCTGGGAAGGGCCCTCCACACATGCACAGGTCACAGGACCCCCCTTTCCCGTCCCCATCTCTTCTTTCTGGTGCAGTTGTAAAATGGGATTGTTTCCTTAGTGTCTCCTTTTTTATGTTTTAGAATCTGGATCCCAATCCAGCATGACTCGAGTGGGGAGCCCAGAGTGACTCTCAGGAAAGCTGGATGCCCGGTGCAAGCTGGGTGATGGCTGCTGGGGTGCCAGTGTGGTGCCAGGGCTGGACTCCTGGACCGCGTCTGATTCTTGTGCCTGGTTCCTTAATTTCTCTTTCTGAGAATGTGCTCTTAGTGTATGGAATTGCAACAGTTTTTTGTATATTGATTTTTTTTTATTCTGTACTTTATTGAATTCGTTTATCGCAACATTTTTGGGGCTGAGTCATAATATTCAGTTCTGTTTAGAACAAAAAATTGCGAAATGGGCGCCTTACATACTAGGCAAAGCTTTAACTTCTCATTCACCAAGGACTCCTCGAGTTGGCATTATTTTGAGGTATATTCTTTCATTTTCTTTTTGTTATACCCAGCAATGCTCAGGGGTTACTCCTGGTTCTGCACTCAGGAATTATTCCTGGTGGTGCTTGGGGACCATATGGATGACGATGATTGAACCTGGGTTGGACATGTGCAAGGCAAATGCCCTATGCACTGTACTATCGCTCAGGGACTGGAGGCGATAGTATATTATAGTATATAGTATATAGTATATATAGTATATTTTATATTCTTCTAATTCTCTTTTTTATCTTTTTTTTAATTGAATCAGTGAGATACTGAGTATTGTTCATGATTGGTTTCGGTCAGACAGTGTTCCATCACCTGTCCCTACCACCGATGTCCCCCAGTTTCCCTCCCACCTCTCTCCCCCAGCCTGCCTCTGTGGCAGATATTCCTCCTTCTTTTGTTCCTCTTCCTCCTCCTTCTCTCCCCCACTTTTGGTGATTATCTTTTTGCAATACAGGTATTAAAAGGTTATCATGTATGTCCCTTTACTTCCTTTCATCACTCAGTTCTTGTCCAGAGTGATCATTTCCAGCTATCATTGTCATAGTGGTATCTTCTGTCTTGTATTTTTGCTTTTTGAGCCACATCTGGCAGTGCTCAGGACTTACTCCTGGCTCTGTGCTCAAGGATCACTCCTGGCAGGCTTGGGGACTTATAGGGAGTAGAGCATCGAACTCAGGCAAACTCATGCAAGGCAAACACCGTTGCCACTGAATTACCACTCTGGCCCTGAGTATAGTCTTTATACAGCCACTTTTTAAAAAAAAATCATAAATGGGTGTTGGGTTTTGTCAAATGTTCTTCTGAGTTTGTTGAAATGATTGTCTCATATCTATCTAGTTTTGGGTTTTTCTCTTTGGTGTATCATCGATTTGTATGCGTTGCTGGAATCAATCCCATTTGATCATGGTGTATGATCCCTGTTCATGGTGTATGATGCCTTAAATATGTGTTGGATTTGTTAGTTTTTGTTTTCTGTGTGTGGGGATCATATCTGCATGTGCAGGCTCCTTCTGGGTCGCTCCTTTGCCGACCGGGGACCCAGGAGTGCATGGGGTCGGACCTGGTGCCAGCGCATGTTGTGCCTGTGCCCCCCTTGGTCTGTCTCCCGCCACTTCAGCTGTTCTAGCCAGCAGGGCCTGGCGGTGCCTCAAAGTCTGCCACTGTCTGTGTGTGGGTGCTTGGCTCAGCAGCGCCACCACTGACTCAGGCTCCTGCACTGCGCATTCTCAGGTGGGATCCTTTGCTTCCTGTGCTCACTTTACAGGTGCCTGTGTCCCTGAGACCTGAGCTCAAAGCACAGCTCCTGTTTGCTGGTAGTACTCGCAACATCTCATTTCTAGTTGATTTGGAATTTGAGTAAAAAGTTTAGTTTTGTTTCATGATTTTACCGTCTCTGCTTCATTCATGTAGACTTAGATCTGTGCTTTCTCTATTTGTGCTTAGCTTTTCTGGTTCTTTGCTGGACGTGCACAAGTTGTGGTTGGACACTGGCCTTTTTCTACTGGTCCAGCTTCTCGCCATGCACAGCTGACCTTGCTGCATCAGGAGGTTTGGCATGTTGCAGAAAATACTTTAAAATTCCTCACTTGTGCAGATGTATAGCGGGTAAAGTTCTTGCTTACCTCACACTTGAGGCTTACCTGGGTTTGGTCCCTAACACTTCCTGTGGTCCCCTGAACCCATCAAGAGTAATCATTGAGCATCATCACAGGGTGTGGCCCTGCAAAAAAAAAAAAAGAGAACCTCTTTTTTTGATCCATTGATTGTTTAGTAGCTTGTTCACCTTCAACATATTTCTCCTTTAATTAATTTGTAGTTTCGTACTTAAAGATCAAAAGTGGTGCTTGGTATGATTTCAGTCTTGGAAAAGCTGCTGAGATTTGTTTGTGACTAAATCTGTGATTTTCTGAGTCCCAGGCATGCCTGAGGCTACTGCACTCTGCTACCTGAAGAGAGTGAGTAACTCTGCTGCCTGAGGAGAGTGAGTACTCTGTTACTGTAAGAGAGTGAGTACTCTGCTGCCTGAGGAGAGTGAGTACTCTGTTACTGTAAGAGAGTGAATACTCTGCCGCCTGAGGAGAGTGAGTACTCGGTTACTGTAAGAGAGTGAGTACTCTGCTGCCTGAGGAGAGTGAGTGCTCTGTTACCCTTGGGGAGTGAGTACTCTCCTGCCTGAAAAGAATGAGTACTCTGCTGCCTGAGGGAGTGAGTACTCTGCTGCCTGAAGACTGTGTACTCTTGTCTGAGGAGAGTGTAAACTCTGCTGCCTGAAGAGAGTGAGTACTCTGCTGCCTGAAGAGAGTGAGTACTCTGCTACCTGAGGAAAGTGAGTACTCTGCTATCTGAGGAGAGTGAGTGCTCTGTTACTCTAGGAAAGTGAATCCTCTGCTGCCTGAGGAGAGTGAGTACTCTGCTGCCTGATGAGAGTGTGTACTCTGCGACATGAAGAGAGTGAGTACTCTGCTTCTTGAGGAGAGAGTAAGTACTCTGCTGCTTGAGAAGAGAGTGTATACTTTGTGGCATGGAGAGTGAGTACTCTGCGGCGTGAAGAGAGTGAGTACTCTGTGGCGTGAGGAGAGTAAGTACTCTGCTGCTTGAGAAGAGAGTGTGTACTCTGTGGGCGTGAGGAGAGTGAGTACTCTGCTGTCTGAGTAGAGTGAGTACTCTGTTACCCTAGGAGAGTGAGTACTCTGCTGCCTGAGGAGTCAAGTACTCTGCTGCCTGAGGAGAGTGTGTACTCTGCTGCCTGAAGAGAGTGAGTACTCTGCTACATAAGGTCTCAGAGTGAGTACTCTGCTGCTTGAAGAGTGTATTCTGCAGTCTGAGGATAGTGTGTACTTTCCTGCTTGCTTGTGTTCCCTTATCACTCCATGCTGTTCAACAAGCTTTCTTACTGATTCTCTCTCTGAATTGCATGAAACTAGGCTATAAAGGCCTCCACCATTATTTGGTTGCTGCTCATTTCCTACTTCATGCCTGTTTATATTTGGCCTGTATATTTTGGTGCTCCTGTATGAGTATGAGTACTAATGGGTATTACCTTCTTGTGGTGTATTCACATTTTCATCATCATCTAATGACCTTTTCCTCCACTTATGGCCTTTGTCTTAACATCTGTGTTGTCTGATCACTTGATCACTTGACATCCCATTATTTGTCGATGTGCTCTAGTGGGCGCCAGTAACATTTCCATTTGACCCTATCACGTGCCAGTGTAGCCCAATGGCATCTGGTTGCTTCCAGGAATACGAAGAGCCTCAAACCGTTCGTTCAGGGTCTTGACGAAGTAGTCTGACCATCTTGTAGGTGGGCTGCCACGTGATCTTTTGACATCCCGTGGGATCCAAAATCATGTAATGCGATTTGGAGACCACCACTGGACTAGAGCCGTTACCGACTGGATCCCACGGGATGTTGTCTGATGCAGGGTCAGATTTTTACTGCAGCTTTTCCCCACCATTTTTATTTGCACAGAATATTTTCCCCATCTCTTCACCTCTGCATGCTGTGTGTCCTTCAGTGGTTTGGTTCTCCTGCAGGCAGCCTGTTGTCGGGGCTTGCATGTTACAGCCAGTCAGCGTTCTGTGGTGTTGATTCGAGAGTTTAGTTACTTTTATCACTAGTTATTGATAGGTGTACACTGAGGTACTTTCGCTAATTAACTTTAAATCCTTTCTATTTTTATTTATTTATTTTTTACTGTTTGTCATTCTCTGGTATTATGTAGTGATAGGCTTAAATTTCTTCCCATTGATCTTACAGAGATTTTTACTCTTCCCTTTTCCAGATATTTTCAGGTCACAGTATATATGTTTGCTTTTTCAAACAACCCAGACCCAAATGGGCAGGACTGTCCTGAGTCCTTCCCTTGTGGCTCTGGGACCAAGCTCAGGACCTCACAGTGCTCTGGGCCTACTTCCTAAACCACTGAGCTGACTGCGAGCCCTTTCTTGCTGGGGGTCCTTAAATAGCAGGAATGCCAGGACAGTCCCAGTGTGTGTAGGCAGCGCTGGAGTTTGACCTTGTGGCCCTGAGCTTGCTGGGCAAGCCATGTGGGCCACTGAGGCAGCGTCTAGAACCTTTGTCCCAGGATCACACACAGTGAGGTTGTCCTGAGCACCTGAGTGCCTGTGGTGGCACCGGGGTTGGAGCTATTGAACTCGAGCTCCCCACATGTGGGCCATCTCCGGGGTCCCTCACAGTTCCTTGACACTCTGCTCACTGAGAAGTCATCTTGTCCAGGACAACACCTGACCATGCTGGAGGGTCCCTGTGGGCCCAGGGATAGGACTGGGAGCGACCTCATGCCAGGCATGTAATGTAACGGCTGTACTGTCCCTGCCTCCCTCCACTCCCTTTCCTCTAGCCTCCCTCCCATCCTTCCCTTCCCTTCTCTCCTTTCCTCCCTCCTACTTCCTTATGTCTCTCATGGAGGCGAGGCTACTTTCAGTGGAGCTGACCGCCTGCAGATAAGTGTTATTCCTAGGTAGAATAGCCAAATTGCATTATTGGCAAGGGCTTTGAGGTACTCCTAGCAGTGCTCAGGACTTACTTCTAAGTCTGTGCTCAGGGATTTCCCCCAGGGTGCTCCAAGGATCCTCTCTGATGCCAGGGATTGAAGTGGGGTTGGCCGTGTGCATGACACATGCTTTAACACTGTCCTGTCTTTCTGGCCCCTAGAATGACATTAAGAAAGAATTTCTCTCGCTAGCTTATTTTTTTTCTCCTTAAACTTCCTAGTCTGTGTACTTCTGTTAAATCTTGAGTCACTTCTCTATATCGTAAACTCTGCATTTTGTATTTAATATTGGCCTTGGTCAAACATTTCTGGTGAGGTTGCTTGTGTGCCCGTGACTATGTCATACCATACATGACCATATGTGCATGTGTCTGTAGAGAGACCTACATCACAGCTCATGGATAGATTGTGGTTCTCTATTAGTGTCTGTATGTGCCATGTCTTGTGTGTGCACACCTGTCATGGTGTGTGCATGTGTGTGTGTGCATGCGGCGTGCACACGTGGGGACAACACAGGCAGTAAGGAAACTATTCTGCACCATTCAGTACGGGGGTGATACCACACAGCCCTGAGCTGCTGCTGGGAGTCACCTGAGGCCTTGGCGTTCACGGCTTAGGTAAGTGGTCGGTATTGAACCCCGGAGCTGACGGCCTTTGGCTTTTGTGGCTTAGCTAAGTAGCCTATGTTGAACACTTAAAATGAAACAGATTAGACTCACTAAGAAACAGAAACAAAAATAAGGAAGTGGGACCACATAGGTCTCAAAGTTTCTGTTGTGAAAGGAATAATGTTAAGGACTCAGGAAGGCAGCCTGAGGGAGGGAGACCCTTTGCTGTCTGACAAATGGACCCTAGACACACTCACGAAGGACCCGGATATGAGCAGTCCTCTCAGACAGTGGGGAGAGGAGCCGAGTGAACCTTCCTCAGAGAGTGGCAGATGGAAGCTCAGCTGTGAGCAGCTTTGTGACTGTCACACAGAGACTCCCGGTGGCTGAATGCAGCTTGCACCTGACCTCACACGATCTCCTGTGAGCACTGTGGGAGAGAGCCCATGTGTGGAGCCCAGAGTCTCCCTCTCCCCACACCTGGCTGTGGCCCTGCCTTTCAAGAAAGAGAGAACCAACGGGAGCCAGGTAGATGACTGGTCAGTAGGTGAGGGGAAAGGTGCCCTTCACCTTCCATCCGGCAGAGTGACCAGGAGAGAACCCGTGCCACCGTGGGGCCTGCTGCTATGGAAGACGGAAAGCAGCCTTCCTGGCAGGCGCAGGAACACAGATGCACAGAGGTTTGCATGCCCGTTCACTGCAGGACTGCTCGCAGTGGAGGTTTGCAGACAGCCTGCGTGTGTGAGTGACCTGTGGGAGCTGTATGCCAGGGGTGCCAGGCAGCGGGCAGACAACCTGCCCAGGAACACGTGAGTGCATGAGCGATGGGTGCCAGGCAGAGGGCAGACAGCCTGCCGGGAACATGAGTGCCACGTGCGGAACTGAGGGCATTGTGGCAGAGGCTCAGTCAGGGAGAAGGGGTGGGGTCCATACTCTCTCGTGGTGGGCTCTAGAGATCTGGTGTGCAGACCCCGAGAGCAGGGACCAGAGGCGGGTTTACTCTGGGGCCGCTGGGCGAGAGGGAGCTGGACGCAGTGCAGGGAAATGGGGGTACTGGTGGGGGGGGTGTACCCCTAAACAGGGCTATTACATTGATAACAGGGCACATGGTTAGTGTATAGATTAGGGTGCCTCGTGGAAACTAAATATGTTGGGCTCTGCCTGTTTTTACCATTGTACAAACACTAGAGTCTGTGAGGGCATCGAGGGACTTAAATCTTGTGTATAGGTATAGAATATATACATGTATGTGTGTGCACTTATGACACTTCCGTGAGAGACGTGTGTTACTTTGCATTTGTCCTGGGATCCAGTGCCCGGAGCGATGTACATGGGCTATGCATTCTCTCTCTGAGATGTTCCTTCTTCCCAGGCAATGAGATTTGAGCTACAAATTGAATTGTGATCTATTCAGTCTTAGACTGTAAGTTTTAGTCATTTAATATGACTTTTTAGTTGTACTTGAAGAGATGATATGGCTTCTGCTGTATTTGATTATTTTACACAATTCATCTTGGGCTAAAAGCTACCTTATGGACATCTTTTTTATTAAGATCGGAGAGATCTAATAAACCCAACAGTTGGCAATTGAGACGGAGATGGACGGGGCTGGCCATCGAGGTCTCGCCGGCATCCGGGCCGCTCTGGGGATTTCTGGCTTGGGGGCACCCCATGCTTGCTCTGTGGGCCCAGCCTGGCGAGGTCTGGGTTATGTGCTATACGTGTCATTGTGGCGTGCATATAAGAATGTGTAATACTCCTCGTAAGCATGTGTGTGATAAAGTGCTACATAAAGTCTTGCTTCTGCTTTCCATGAACTACTCGAAGAAATTCACAGTTGGGTCCTAATAGAATCATTATTTTTACAAAGAATTACTCTAATTAGTATCCAAATCTAAATTTTGTTTTTGTTTTCATTTTCGTGCCACACCTGGTGCTGCTCAGGTGTGATTTGGCCTGGCGTTCAGGGGTCACTCCTGGTGGGCTCAAGGGATCACAATGGGTGCTGGGGATGGACCCAGGTCGGCCTCGCCCCAGCCCCACGCCTGCTGTGCACTCTCTGGGACCCCCTGTTGGTGTCGGTTTTGAGGTCACACCCTGGTGTTCAGGTGTGCTGGGGATGGATCTTGGGTGCTGGTTAAGGGTGCAGAGAATCAAATGTGTGGTGCCAGGGACTGAAGTGGGCAGTGCCAGCCTGCTGAATGTTTCCAGCAAGTTTCCCTGAGACAGACAGAAAAGGAGCTACCTCCAGAGCAGCATTTTCTCTCTGGGACTGACCTGTCCACCGAGGTGGTTGCCACCCTGCTGCCCCCTTCACCTCAGGCTGGCAGGACTTGGGCCGGACTGGAGCCGGAGCCGCCGTGCTCACATGTGGTCACTTCAGAAGGAACGATACCACCCCTATGTAGAATGGCCTCCCGCCCTTTCTCTGTCCGCCTTGCTCAGCATCCAAGAATGTGGGTGCTCAGGTGTGAGCCCATGGCCCTCTCTCACGTCCAGGGGCCCCGGGGGAGCTCGGCCTGAGGCTCTGTGTGCTAAGAGCTGGGAGGAGGGACCACGTGTCCCTCCTTCTGGCAGGGAGGCTGGCAGACCAGGACGGCGAGCTCACACACGCTGGAGTGTGGGTGCTGCGCCCGCAGAGAGTCTGGAGCAGGAGGAAGCTCTGTGCGTGTCTGGCAGAGACTCCTGTGTTCCCCGCCGTCCCCACGAAGGTCCAAAGGGCAAAGGGTGGAGGCCGTGGCACAGTCTCCAGATGGCAGGATGACGGCCGGGGAGGAGGCAAGGTGGCAAAGGGAACAGCTTCAGTCTCTCGGGCTGATGGAGCCATCAGGTGGCAGCACTCGCAGGCCACTGGGCAGCACAGCACTGCCAGTGGCTCCCGCACCACGTCTGAGGGTGCCGGGCACATCCCGGTTGCAGTGGGGGGGGCAGCCCTGCACTGCCCCATCTGCCCCTCAGGCTTGGCTTTGGTGTTTGCACAGAGGCTGCAGAGCTCAGGGCTCCAGCCACTTGCACCCCAGGCAGACCTGGGGATGCAGCACCGCCACGCATGTGACTTGCCCATTTGCTCTTGAAATGCAGAAACCGCAACGGAGCCCCAAGAAATGCAGGGGGCTGCAGGCACACGTGTCACTTCCTCGGGGCTGAGAGCCTGTGGAGCTCTGGTCCTGCTGCTTCTGAAAGCTGTGAGTGAGATGCCGGTGACTTCTTCGTGAGAAGAAAGGAGCAGGGCCATCGCCCAACTGTGGCCTTTCTCCCCAGGTGTCGTCCGTGCAGGCTGGGTGTGCAAGGCCCAGGCCTGCCCCTCTCCTGCCTGAGAGCCCAGCAAGTGTGAATGGGAAGCGGAGTTGGCCTGGGGAACCTGCTAATGAATGCAAGGGAGCTTTGCCCTGGGTCGTTATTAAAACGTCCCCTTCAGCCTTCCAGGACTCACACAGGCTGCCCATGTTGGCCCCTGACCTTCCCTGAAGCCTGGTTCTTTTTTTATTTTATTTTATGGAATCAGCACTACCCCAGCAGTTCACTTACTTACATTTTAAAAATAAATTCTGCTCTGTTCTAATGTGTACAGTGTATCCTGAGTAGCTTGGATAATTCTCTAATTGTTATGTGGTGTATCTGGCCTCTTCTGAAATAGAGAATATAAGTACAAGGGAATTAACTACCATGGTCAGTTTGTTTGGGGAGGGTGAAATATCTTACTTGGGCAGGAAGGCCGTGACTTTCTCTCATTAGGTAAGCAGATATCTTTGCTTCCTTTTCTCATTTCTCCTGTAGGAAAATGTTCCATCACCAGAAATTTGATTTAAGACGATTAGTAAGATTTGTGAGAAAGTGGAGGGCTTCTTTCAGATGTAGAATTAGGCATTCAAATAAAATGGCTTTAGTAGTGTTTGCATTACACTAAATATCAAAATCAGGTGTTGCCTATCTACATGCAATAGGTTTTTTTTGTGAAAGTATGTAGAAATTCAAAACAGGTAACCTGAAGGAAAACAAAAAATTCTGATGACCTACATCATGCTAGGAATCATTTTATGCATGTATGTGTATGTTCATGTGTGTATCTGTAAGGTGCTGGGACTCAGGGCCTCCCCACTGGATTTCCGTGTTGGTGTTGTGTTTTTATTGACTTGTTACTCCGAACTTTCTGATTTTCTAGGTACTATTATTTTTGCTTGACAGATGAGGAAACAAACACTCTGAGGTCAGATAACCTGATTGTGTTTCTATTAGCCTTCTTGCTTTGTTTCACCTGCTGCCCCAAGGCACTGCAAGTATGTGCAAAACTACACACACTTGTGCATATGTACACACAAATGCACGTGTGTGCACACAGTCACATGCACACGGACATGCACAAACACATTCACATATGTGCCCACACTTGCATGTCACATGCACATATATGCATGCACATTCACACACCTGCATTGACACACGTGTACACACGTGGGAAGGAATGAGAGTGAAGATAGACGGTCGGCAACTACACCACTTCCGCTTCGCTGATGACATCGTTCTAATAACACCAAACATTAGCCAAGCAGCACAAATGCTGGCTGACTTTGACCGAGAATGTGGAAAGATAGGTCTACAGCTGAATCTCAGCAAAACTATGTTCATGAGAAATGAACTAGTTCCAAAGGCCCCATTCACTCTCAATGGAACAGACATCTCTGAATGCAGCAGTTATGAGTACCTAGGTCGAGAACTAAACTTGATGAACGACCTAAAACCTGAGCTGCGCAGGAGGAAGAGAGCCGCATGGAATGCCTGCAGAAGCATTGAAGAAATAGCTAAAAAGACAAAGAACCTCCGGCTCCGGGCACATCTCTTCAACTCCACCATTCTCCCTGCATTAACATACGCCTCAGAGACCTGGGCCCTACGAAAAGCAGGATGAGAACGCAGAATGCTATTCGGGTCTCCCAAAGAGGAATTGAAAGAGCTATGCTTGGAATATCACGCCTCACTCAAATGAGAGAAGGAATCCGTAGTTCCGACCTCCGTCATTGTTCCAGAGTCAGGGATGCTGTCTCGTTTGCCAAGGCATCGAAAATCAGATGGGCTGGACATGTAATGCTATTTGGAGACGACCATTGGACTAGAGCCGTTACCGACTGGATCCCACAGGATGTCAAAAGATCACATGGCTGCCCACCTACAAGATGGTCAGACTTCTTGGTTAAGCCCCTAACAAACGGTTTGAGGCTCTTCGTATTCCTGAAGCAACCAGATGCCATCGGGCTACACTGGCACGTGATAGGGTCCAGTGGAAATGTTACTGGCGCCCGCTTGAGCAAATTGATGAATAACGGGATGTCAAGTGATCAAGTACACACACACTGAAAGACTGGGCAGGCAGCTCTGAGGGGTGCGGTTCTCCAGTCTGGGCTGGCCTCTTCCCCGCGTGGCTGCGGCTCCCCTCACTCAGTGTCACCCCTCTGAGAGCTGCAGTGCCCAGGTGGGTTTTCTCAGACAAACCCGTTCCTAAAAACCACATTGAGTCTTGAGTCCGGGACATGGAAGGTCACTCCCATAGGGCTGTGTACGGGTCTGGTTCTGTCCCAAAGTGAAAATCTGCACAGCAGAGGCCTCAGGGACCCCACGGAACAGGACAAGGGCAGCAGGTGGCTCTCGCTTGTTTCTGTCGCACGCATCTTCTGAGGGTGTGCTGCGTCAGGTCTTCTCTCGAAAGCCAGGGTTTGTGTCTGGGCACTGAGCCCGCCGGCCATACTCTACCTGGGCTGAGGCTTGTTGCAGGGCTCCTGCTGCTCCTCCCTCCCTCCTCTCTCACCTTTTCCTGGTCGTGGGGGGCTGACGCGAGGGGCAGTGATCAGTGTTATTTCTAGTTAGCTTTTCCCCAGGCCTCAGCTCACCTCCTAGTCATCTCTGTTAGGAAACTTCGTTCATTAGAATCCCAGCTTTTGGAGTGGTTTCTTTGTCAGCTTTCACCTTGGCCTTCTGGGCTGTATGTGTACATTCACTGTAGCTTTCTATCTACACATATTGAAAAACTGTATATGTAGATGGACACCCTGGGAGAAATTTGTTAACCCAAGAGAAGTTGGACTGTGAGAGACTAAAATCAAAATTATTGTCTGATATCCAAGAGCATAGGAAACATCCCTGTGATTACACTGATGCTCTTCATTTCAGATTCAACTACAAGGGTAGGGGAGAAGGGGAGTGAAAGGAAGCTGGGCAAAGATGCGGGCGTTCCTGAGCTTGGACACTTTGGGATGAGCAAATTCTATGTCTGTTATTTATCTTGAACTCGAGGAAAGGCCAATTTTCATCTGCGTATTGTTTTCTTGTCATTTGCTCTCCCTTCCCTTTTCTCCTTGAAATGTTAGTTTTAAAATGAGGGGTTTGTGCTGGAGCGATAGCACAATGGGGAGGGCATTTCACTTGCTCGAGAGGGACCCGGGTTCGATCGCCAGCATTTAATATGGTCCTCTGAGCACTGCCAGAAGTAATTTCTGAGAGCAGAGTCAGGAGTAACCCCTGAGCATTGCCAGGTATAACCCCCCAAAAAAAAAAAAAAAAAAGGACTTCAAGTGTTTATAAAAACAAAGAGGACCCAAGTGACAGCATAGTGGGGAGGGTATTTGCCTTGCATGTGACTGATCCGGGGTTCAATCTCTGGCATCCCGTATAGTCCCCTAAGCAATGCCAGGAGTAATTTGAGAGCAGAGCCAGGAGTAACTGTCGGGGAACTCCGCGGGGTCCCCGACAGTGTCAGGACAGAGGTTGTCTTCTACCTCCGAGGACGCCGGGAGAACAGATGAAAACTCACGAGTCTGGTGCAGTTCCAAAAATGGCTTTTAATAGTACAAAAGCTCTTCCACAGCACTCCAATATAATGAACAAACTCTAGCTCTGGTCCGAACTTAGACCATACAAAAGAGCCTAAGTCTCCCACCAAAGAGAGAGGATGTCACCCGAGCTGAGTCCTACCCAGAAGGAGCAAAGGGCCAAAGAGCAAAAGGCCAAAGCCAAAAGCCAAAAGCCGCAGGGAACCAAAAGCTGAAGGCTGAGGAACCAAAAGGCAAAAGGTAAAAGGTGAAGGGGCCTCCAGTCAGCCCCTTATATACACCAAAGTAACCCAATCGGGAGGTTGTCATGCCAACAAAGAACCCTAAACAGTGTAGTGCCACACCCTATTGTAGGTATAAACAAAGGTTACACCAAGGACTAATCCCGAGATTATCTCTTATGTAAAACACTGGAGAGAGGGGGCTGATATAAAGTAATACATCTTAACTTCATGAGCTTCATGTAATCTAGATGGTACCCACAAGGTCCTTATTATCTGCACCAGGGTGATTCTGAGTATCTTGTTCTCATGTACTGAAAGGGTCATACTCGCCTGCTTAGAGCAAACTAGTATGATCCTTCCTATAGTCTTCCTTTAGTCTCAGCGTAGCCAGGGTGGTAGTCTCCTGGTAAATTCTAACTGTCCCACGTTGGGTGCAGTGGGTATAAAGAGGAGCTGTGCCCAATCTAGAAAACATAGAAGTCTTAGTAGATGTATAAGTCAGAAGTTATTCAATCAAGGTGACTTCTGTAAGTGCCACATCCTCTAGCAGTGTTTACATAGAAGAGAGATCTCATTAGAATGAACATTGGCTTAAATAAGATTAAGCTGGGAGTGAGCAAAACAACAAAACTCCCAGATTAGCTAAACATGTCCTCCAACAAGTAACCCCTTAGTTTCACCTGGTATGATCCAAAAGCAAAAAGAAAAAAAAAGTTAATGTTAACATTTTTGATGAAAAGCTCTTGGTTTTCATTTTGAATTTGTTGGTGACATTTAGGAAAGTATACGCCATGGCCAGGGTACCTGTTCTGTGCTGGGTAAGGCATGCTCGAGGTTGTGGCGTGCTCGGAGGTTGAGAAAGTCGGGTCATCACAGGGTGGTCCCGCCCGCTGATGGGTCCCAGGGTCGCCCAGCCCACTGGTGTGTCAGCACCCACCTGCTCTCTTTACACACACTTTTTGGGTCATGGCATACAGTCGCACCACCACAGAGCGGGTCTTTGGGGCAGGGGTGGGTCCGGGTGCTGGGGGCAGAGTGCTTGGACACTCACAACTGTCCCTGAGACCAGCCCTTTCCGCTGCTCCCCCCTGTTTGCTTTGAGCGAGCAGGAAATCCCAACTCACACTGTGTGATGCCAAGCTCTGGTCCACGTACCACCGTGTCCTGGGCACCATAGAAGGCCTTGAGCAGGAAAGGCCGGGGAAGCGGGGGCTCGTCCTGCTGATGCCCCTTGCTGCCATCTGGCAAGTTCTGTCTGGAGCTCTGTGACAAGGGATTGTCGTGTGCAGATAGAAAGTCACAATGATCTTGTGCAAAAGCCTCTTTTTTAAGTTTTTTTTTTCTGGTGAAATTTATACTAGAAATCATACTTATTATAATTCTGTACGAAGACATTTTTCTTTAATTTTGGTTGTAGAATTAATGTGTTTTTTTAATTCATAAATGAAACTTTCTGTAGGCTTATCTTATATGATAAAAGACAAGGGGGGAAGATTAATGAGTAGTAACAAATCACAGGGAAACGGGAGACATTTATCATATTGCAGCTATATAAGGCTTTACTGGTAACAGCCAGATCTATTGCCCTAATAACTGTAATGTTGCATAACAGCATTTTACTTACTAGATTTTCCAGATAGTCTTTGTTATTTTTGGAAAACAAAATGTGTGTAAAAATTAAGACTACATTTTGTGCTTCTAAATTATTTGCATAGTTGTATTAAATTTTTCCAAAATGATAAAATGTGCATGTTTACAAGAGTGATTTTGTCATCATACTTTTAAATATAGACAGTTTTTGTTTTGTTTTAAGATCTGTATACACTTCCACCTTAGAATTAGACTGCTATTTTAAAAAAGTGAACATAGAGTAACTGTACCCCTGAAACACGGGGTTTTGAAGATCCCAGCATATGTGTGTTTGTCTTGGATGGCTGACATTGTATACTGAATAATTGTTTTATAGTCAGACAACTTAATAAACATTTAAATAAACAACATTTTAGTCAGACAACTTAATAAAAATTTAAATGCATTTGTTTTAATAGCATATTTTATCTTTTCTAGTCCTGTTTTCTAACTGAAGGAGGGGGCAGAAGCTAAGTTTGTATGGAATTTAAATTCACTTGGAGTCAGAACTAAAGCAGATTAGTCAGTTTTTATCAAAAATGATGCACTAAAGTTTTCCCATTATGGTTTTAAGATTATTGATTGGAAAAGAGTTGGAAAATATCTTTTTGCCCCCATTTCTTCCTATATAGACTTCTTGAAGTTTCTCTAAATTAGATTTTAAATGCCAATTAGGAGGTTGAGTATACTGAAATAAAAGCAAATGCAACCAAAATGGCTTCACCTTATGGCTAGTTAGGCTTTTGAGAGAATAAATGGAACCTCTGCTCTGAGCATGGCTTTGAGGAAGAGATTCATCTTAATGAACACATTAATTAGAAACATAACTATTTATAAGATAATTAGAAATGAAGCTGGGTAAACTGAGCTCTTCCTGCAATTAATGGAGGATTAATTACTGAAGGTAATGAAGTGGATTTTTACATGCATTAAGGTGAAGTACAGAGATGAGCGAGGCTTTGTGATGGCCGCATAATTATTTCAGGCACGAGATCGTTAATAAGCATCCTTGCATCGTTATGTGTGCACTTAAAAAGACTTACCACCAAAATGACTGCCTAATTATTTCTAATTGGCAGAACTCTGTGTATTCATTGAGCTGTTTGTAGCCATTTTAAGGTTCATTTAACTATCCTTGGGGCCATGTGATAGATGGAAAAGCTTCAGGTCCGCTGGCCCTGGCTGGCGCCGTGAATCAATTTTGGTAGGCTTCAGTTTAAATGCATTTGCTCGTGCAGAGGTCAGAACCTGGAACAGTCCAAGCAAACTTTGGCTTTTTGAAGCCACTTGACTGTATTCATTAGCAATTAGTAAAATAATTGTGTCTGTCACTATATTTGGATTTCCATATGACTTGATATTCTTTTATCACTGTCCCTTCTCGTTCCACGTTTGCTCCACTGGAAACCAAATATTCCTCCAGCAAACCCTTTTAGCGGCTTCTGTGTAGTGGCGCATGTCCCCAACTACTACCTTTCTTCATTCATTTGTTAGCTTAAACACTGGAGCACATTTCAACACAATCATCTCATTTGCTTCTGATTGATTGCTGGTGAAAGTTTCTAGCCTAGGACAACATTTTAGGGCTTTTAAGGACATCTCCAAGGAATTAGTCATTAAGCATTAAGGGAGGAAGTAAGAAGTAGTCAAATCGAATCCTGACGTTTACCAGAGTTTTGTAGTTAGAAGCATCTCTGTCTGAGATGTTGAAAGCACAAACACAGATGTGTGTATTTTTTTCACCCTTGCCCCCTCCACAAAGGCACCCAGTGCGGGGCGAACAGTGTGATGGAGCCAAGCTGCCCATTGCGCCGCTTGCGTTAGAAGCTTTTTCTTAAATAAGTGTCCTAGTCATTGAGTGCTCCCATGGAATTCATTTAGAAATGTGTGTCACTTTCAGACAGCACATCCTTTTAAAAAAATAATATAATTGATACAAAGTTTTTTAGACTCTATCCCAGATTTAACGTGACATCCCATTAGCTAAGCATCTGTAAAGGTTTTCAATGAGCTTGTTGTCTCGTTACACGTAATCATAGCCATCTGGGGGATGTTGTCAAGGTAGAGACGCCATTAGGGCGGTTTAAGAAAACAGCGGTGAAGCAAATTGCAGGCTCATAAAATAAAGGTCACTCAGACCTCTTTGTTATGAAAAATGTGGTTCTAATCATTTCCTTAATGTGAATGCTTAAGGTTAAAATTATTTATGCAGAATATTTTAAGGTATTGCCGACTTTATTGAAACTAGATGTGTGTACTTAGTTCCCTTAACAGTTTCATTATTCAAGAATTTGGGGGTTTAAATGTCAATCAGACAGTGCATATTTCTTTGGAACTGACTTAATTACTGTGGGTTTTAGTCTATTGTCTTGGTATTTAGAAACAAATGAATTGAACTACTTAATCTCACAAATCAATCAACCTGTCCCCTGCCACACGGTTATGATTCTTTTCCTATTTTGTTAGCGCCTTTGAGTACTTTAACATGTATTTTAGAAAAGAGGAAACAGACTGTTTACAATAGCTTGTGAAATACTACAACTTTGGACTGCATCTTAATAGAGTTATTTTCTCTTTGGTCGTCCAGAAATGCCTGTTTCTAAAGGGTGAAGGAAACATGAAAACAGGCAATATCTGAGTGTGGGGCTCTAGTTCTCTTCCTGCAGTTAGAAGCCCATATCAGTGATCATCTTGTCGCTCTTGTTTGATCTCTTCATGTTGTAAATTGAAGCTTTAGATACCAAGCCAAGGTTTGTTTTATTCGGGTGCTTGTGTGTTTTGCAAGCCTTATTTCCGGAGAGCCCTTACTTTGGGGGGCTTCTCCGTGCTCCTCCTGGAGTACACTTCAAGGCACTTAGCTGGGAGGCCCCTTCCATGCCAGGGGCCCTCCAGCTGCCGCCCAGTGATGCCCGAGGCCCACCCTGGGTCGGGGTCTCCCTGCATCTCTCCAGCCCCACCGTGGTGGGTTATTTGAAGAGCCCTTGATTGGGAGACTTTATGACCAGAAGCAAATGAGCAAAATGTTAGTGATTTACTCTACGTAAATTCTTTCGCTTTTCATGAATTTGTGTGTAACAGTCACGAAAATGCTCTAGAAGCAAGTGGCAGTTTGAGTGTCCCTTGGACTCTAATCTGCATAAGAAGTACATGGTGAAGCTCCTGCAGGTGTGCGCCTGTTGGCTCTTCCGTAGAAGGGAAAGTTTGTTCCTGGTGGGCTCCCATGTCCCCACTTCCTCTGCGCCCATAGACATAATCTGCAGACTTGCACCTTGGGGCTTACTCTCACTTGCTATTCTGGGAACTGTGATACTGTTTTGGCTGAGATACTGTGTTGGTTGTGGTACTCTGTTGGCTGTGGTGTACTGTGTTGGGCGTGGTTCTGTGTCGGATGTGGTATTGTGTTGGGCGTTGTACTGTATTGGTGGGAGAACCCTTTTGGAAAGTCAGAAACTGTAGGACAGGTCTGGGAGCCCCGACTGCCCTGCACTGACCGTGTCCCTGGCCCTGCCGCCCGGATGAGAGTTCCCAGGCTTTGCTGCTGTGTAAAGTGGTTTGGACACAGCCACACGCACTCCTTGTGCCACTCGCTCGGAGCTGCTGCCTTGCCACACGATGGGGTTTGGGAGTCTCTCTGGAGGCCTCCTGGCCTTCCGCGTTTGCTGCCTCCGGTCCCTGGACCCACACCGGTCCCGTCCGCCTGCTAGTCTAGAGAACAGTGGCAGTCAGAAATGAATGTGGGTTGTTTGAAGCCATTGGGTTGGGGGCAGCACGTGATGTTGCAGCGACCAGCTGTTGGGACACTGCCCTAAGCCCACGCGAGTCCCCATGTGCTGGGCTGAGTCCGGTTCTGCTTGTCACGTGAAAAGATCCAGCGATGCCCCTTCTCTGAGTCGAGGATCTGGGGGAGCAGTGCCGGTCGCACCCAGCGCCTCTGGCCCTGCCTGGTGAGCTACACGCCCCCCCCCCTGGGCTCATCTACAAATTTCATACAACATTCTTGTAAGTTATGGTTTAAAATGGGGGTATAGTCAGCGAAGTGGTAATGAATAACTTCATTTATTTTGCAGCATGTGCAGCTTCGACGATTGTTTTTGGGCACAAGTACGCCAGGATTTATTACGGGCACGTCTAGTTTCTTAGCAGGGCAGCATGTCAGAAGTATATTAGCTGCATGCTAAAGGGATATACAAGTCGTTTGTGCTGCTCGGAAATGTTTTGGGGTGCTTTTATTGGATTCCCGTGGAAGGAATGTGAGCGCTTGAATGTATTTGTAAGGAAACTCCCAGAAGTGAAAGTATTAACTTGGTGTTTTTCCCATTTAATTGCTTCTGCTGTTTGTTTTAAGATTGCACTTCCTCCGTTTCCGGTGGATGGGTGGGCTTCTCCCGCCTGTGGGGCTCCTGGGTCAGCACGCACTGTCTGAGCGGTGGTCACCGTCGGGGCTGGGCCGAGGGCCGCTCCTGGATACTTGGGTAGACAACCTCAAACCCACCAGATAAAACCTTTTGAAAACTTTGACCGAAGAATGTGTGGAGGATCGCTCGGAGCATATGCAGTAGAGCTGTTTGTTTCTCGGTACAAAACCCAGCCCTTATTTCGGCCCAGGCTTCTAGCTGGTCTCTCCCTGTCGACCTTCTCTGGCATTGATTTAGCTGATTGTCTTCTGGCGTGGGGCCCGTTTAAGAGAAGTTTCTGCGGATTGCCCTGTGAAATTCATTAGAGGTTTTATTTTAAGAATGAGCCTGAGTCAAGGACATTTGTATCTGATTTGTTTTTATTCCTGAGCCCTGTGGGCTTCCTCATTCTGAGTTAGCCTTAGAATAGGCGCTGGCGGCTCCCAGTAACTCTGTGGGTGTCTGTGTTCTCCCTGGAATGGGTGCGGCCACTCTCTGTAACTCAGTTTGTGTAGCCTTGGGATGGGCAGGTAACTCGGTGTCAAGGGCTTCCTTTCTGGATTAACTTCTTTCTTCTTCTTTTCCTTGTTCCTTTTCTCATCTGCCTTTCAGTAAGTTGTGTCTTCCCTCAATAGTTGGTAGGTCGCTGCCTTGGGCAGGAGCTCTGCGGGGTGGCGGGGCCTGAGCAGAGTGGCCGCCGCCTTCCTGTCAGCTTCACCGTCCTTCTAACCTTCTTAGCTGTCCAGAGCTTGGCGCTCCAACAGAGTAGGTCCATTTTTCACAGAAAACATTAATTTGAAATAATATTTATTTTTAATAGAAGCTCAGTTACTGCCAGCTTCCAAATCTTAACCGATATTTTAAGACTAACCTCAAGTCTTGTATTCCCGTCCAATGTTCCCTGACCACCATGCTTCCTCATCAGACCTTATTTCTCTATGTGTGTGTCTGTGTCACTGAACTTACATGAAGAATTAGCTAAGAAAGTTCAACATAAATCTGAACCAGGTGAACCAACAGTTCCGTTCTTAGGGAGCTGCCCAAGAGAAATGAAAATACAGAATCCACACAGAGGCTCTCACAGGCTGTTTTCCACCATATTATTTATAATAGCTCGAAGGTGGAAACAACCCTGGTGCCCAGCCCATTGATTAATGGATTTAAAAAACGTGGTGTGCATATCTGTACAATGAAATACGGTTCAGCAATAAAAAATGAATAAGCTGCTGATACCGGTGTGGAGGGGTCGGGCCTCCCCTGCCTGCTGACCTGGTGAGATCGTTACAAGGCATTATGCCGAGAAAAGGGAAGGTCGCTTTGTCCCATGTGATGGCACGGGTGACCAGCTCAGGGAAGAGCAGTTTGTGGAGAGAGGAAAGACAGGGCTTGCCGAGGGTGAGCTTGGGGTGGGGATTAGAAGTAAGTGAGTGTAAGGGGGCTTGTGCGGTGAGCAAAGTATTTTTTCCTCTCAGCCCACCCACCCCTTGACAAAAGTGACCTTTGCTTGGGGGGATGGGGCTGAGGGCTTGGGCATGCCCAGTGGCGCTCAGGGTAACTCCTGGCTCTGTGCTCTAGGTTCACTCTTGGAGGTGCTCAGGGCACCGTGTGTGGTGCCACAGGGATGTGGAGAGCACCATGTGAGTGAGTCAGAGGAGGACAGATACATGTGGGATAGAAACAACAGAGGAATATCAGATGCCCTTCCTGCCGGAAACAGGAGGACTGGTTTCCAGCAGGAAGATGGCCTGGGGTGGAAGGATGGAAGGGGAAGGTCCAGAAGGGACAGTGAGGCAGTGGGGAGGGGAAGTGGTCGCTGGAGAATGGGAAGCTAAAGGAGGAGGAAGAGCCACAAGGCAGGCCGGCTGGTGGGGTAACCTGGGCCGGCGTGGGAACACTGTGCCCCTGAAATTCAGTCATGAATAACTTGGTAATTCTTGGTGATTCCGTTTTAAAAGATGCGTAAACTAAACTAAAATCACTCAAGGAAAAACAAGACGGGAGGTGACCAGAAGAGGGATCAGGGACTGGGGAAAGTGAGGAAAAGACTGAGGAATAAACTTGTAGCTCTGGAAGAAATCAGTCACAGAGATGCAATGTGTAGAGCAAGAGCCGGTGTCAGAGCAGGGAGGTGGGCGGAGAGATGGTCGGGCAGCCGGGCACAGCTGCGCACTTAGTTGGCAGGGTTCAGTCCAGCAACCACACAGGGTCCCCTGATCACCGCCAGGAGCGACCTCTGAGCTCAGAATCAGGTGCTTTAGCTATTCAGATGATGGGGTTTTAATGTTCTATGTGAGCTTCAAGAGTGTTTGATTTTTTTCTTTGAGGAAAGTCCTGAGTATCCTTTGGGAACTGCACCATTGAATCTGTAGTACCCCCGAGGGAGGGAGGGAGGGGGAGGGAGGAGGGAGGAGAGAGAGAGAGAGAGAGAGAGAGAGAGAGGAATCTTTGTATAATCCGTTCTCCTAGTTTGCTAAGCTGATTTCTAGGTATTTTATTTTCTTAGGTACAGTTGTAAATTGACTTTTTAAAAATTTCTCTCCTGTTTCATTATCTGCATATGTAGGTAAGCCATGAACTTTGGCATGTTACTTTGCAGCTTGCCACTTTATATGTCTGTGTTTCTAGGAACTTTTTGGTGGAGACTTGAGGGCTTATAATAGTATCGTGTTATTGCCGGAAGCGAGAGCTCGGCTTCCTTTCCTGCCCTTGCGCTCAGGAGTGTGTTGAATAGCTGTGAACGAGGGCAGCCTCGTCCTGCCTGGCCTCATAGGCAAGGCCTTCAGCTTTTCACCACAGAGTGTAATACCTGTTGTGGGTTGTGGTAGAAAGCTTTGATTGTACTGAGTTCCTTTAATTCCCGTTTTGTTGCGAGTTTTGTCATGAACGAGAGCTGGATCTTGTCAAGTGCTGTCTCCGTATCTATTGATAGGACCCTGTGAGTTAGATCTTTTCTTACATTGATACGGTATGCCGTGTTGATTGGCTTGTATACGTTAGACTGTCTTCACATCCCAGGAGCGAATCTTACTTGGTCATGGTGTGTGAACTCTGCTGTGTTGCGTTGTACTGACTCACACCCTCGGTGCAAGGCTCAACCTTGATTGTGACTCTGTCTCCACCCTCGTTTAAGCTGAATTTGTTTTTTTTTTTTTTTTTTTTTTGGTTTGTTTAAACTTAATAGATGGCGAGTTTTGGCCAGGGTTAAGAAACCTTTCTGCACTGTTACTCCTTTGCTAGATATTTTCTCCCAGTCTGTAGCTTTTCTGTTCATTCACGTACAGAACGTTGACAGAGAAAGGCTTCAGGTTTTGCTGTAGCTCAGTTTCTTAATTTTCCCTTTTATGGCTTGTGTTTTGGAATCAAATGAACTCTTTGCCAGTCACTTGGCTTCAAACTTTTTTTTTCCTTTTTGGGTCACACCCAGCAATGCTCAGGGGTTACTCCTGGCTCTGCACTCGGAATTACTCCTGGCACTGCATGGGAGACCATTTGGGATGCCGGGGATCCAACACGAGTCGGCCGCATGCAAGGCAAATGCCCTACCCACGGGACTTTCGCTCCGGCCCAAACTTTTTTTTTTTTTTTCAGTTTTGTAGTCATAGTTTACCTTAAATCTGTGATACATGTTGAGTCGATGATGAATGGGAAGATAGTGATAGTGAATTTTTATGTATTAAAAAAGCAAACTTGAAGATCAGCCAAAAAACATTTGGGACCCCCAAAATTTGTGAAATCCTTTTGTCAAACTATAGATTCCTGAGACGAGGGAGCAGAATGAGAATGAATTAGGGAATATGACTCCAGAAGGTCCCTTTTTGGAACTTCATAATATAAGGGACGTATAATATAAGAGACTTTTGGACGCACGAAGTAACACTGTCGCTGGGGAAGGCCTGTACTTGGCAGGGGTCAGGGCAGTGCTCTGGGAGTTGGGAAAATGCTGAAACTGGCTTTGTGTGGCTTGACTTAAATTTTTTTTTTATTTTACACAGATTTTGCATTTATTTTGTTGAATACCAATGACAAAGAGCATTCTTACGGAAATGTTTTCATAGGGTGGGAGACTCAGCAGTGTAGATTTGAGAAAAGTTGATTATAGTTTCATACTTTGAGTATATGCCACTTTCATCAGGAATAAGAGTATAATTCATACCTACTCTCCAGATATCTTAGAAGTATGGAAACAAATTTGAGTGAATTTAGTGCTTCCTCCCTCAGGGCTAGTGGGCAAGACAGATATCTTGCAACTATCTATCTAGCAAATGTCCTAGTCGCTCCTGCATGACAGACTGGGGTCTAGGAACTTGGGGTATGACAGAGACGTTGGTCAGGAGCGTTGTTGCCTGAGTGACCGTCTGCCAGACAAGAGGTGACGAAGGCAGAGGTGTGATTGCTAGGGGTCCCGGGGCACCTCATGGCAAGAGGTGGTCCTGGCAGGGATGGAGGAGGGGCCGGTTTCAGAGACTGGGGCTCGCCGGGTGGTGGGTGTCTGTTTTCTGGCTGTGTTTGGGGAACCCTGCACACATTGCTTAGGAGCCCCGGGGTCCTTCCCAGCATCCAAGGTCCCCCAGGCCACTGCGGTGGTGGCCGAACCCAGCACTGTTTCAGGGACCGCCTGCCATGGTGGGTCAGATCCCGCACCTTGCCCGCCCCTCTCCAGCCTGCAGTTGGCCAAGGCCATCGTAGGTCAGGCAAACGGTTCCCAGCAGAGAACTCAACTTGGTACTTCACATCAGTCTCATTAGGACGTTTCCTGAGGGAATAGGGAGACTATTTCCTTGTTCTCCGCGCCTCACCCACTTTGCTCCTTCACAGAAGTTAGTGTTTGAAACCCAGTGTTGGTAGTTTTTTCCTTGGAAACAATTTCCCTTAAACTCTCTTTGCCCAGATGTGGTGTTTTGTGTTCAGGGAAAGAATGGTGCAGATAAAATTTGAATTCCTGGGGCCAGAGAGTCGGTATGGGGGATGGGGAGGGGGTGGTTAAGGCACTTGCCTTGCGTGTGGTTGACCCAGCTGCCATCCCCAGCACTTGAGTCCTGCCTGGAGGCGATCCCTGAGCACAGAGCCAGGAGCGATCCCCGAGCACCACTGAACAAGAAATGAGAATCCCCCCTTAGTGCCAGTGCGTGTGCTCTGCGCACTGCTGTAGCCCCGCCCGGGAGTCGCAGCCTTGCTGTTGCTTGAAGGAAGTTGCGCTCAATGGCAGTCGCTCCTGGGTCTCACTAATTAGCTGCGATCTCTTGAGTATCGGCTTTGATCTGCACACTAAGCAGTGTGTGCTGTGTGTGGAACAGTCGGTTCTGCCCGCCCACTGCCCGTGGCGGCTCCCCAGGGCTCCTGTTGTTAGCCTGTGTGTTCTGTCACTTTCGGTGCCGTGGCCCTGCCGGTACCCAGCCTCCCTCCACTCCGTGCCTTTGACCTGTCCTGCTGACACGTGTAAGTGCTATCTCGGGAAAAGCTGTTCACTTCCACTTAGGTCTCTGCGGTGGGGGCTGTGGTGATGATCTGAGAATTTCACAAGGTGAAGAGATACATCTTTTTTTATTATCTAATTACTTTCAAATGATCTATACTTTCCAACCTAACCTAGCCTAACCTACCTAACCTAACCTAACCTAACCTAACCTAACAACCCAACCTAACCCAACCCAACCCAACCTAACCCAACCCAACCCAACCCAACCCAACCCAACCCCACCCCACCCCACCCCACCCCACCCCAAATGTCACAGACTTACTAGAATCTATTCTCTTCTTTCCCTCATCAGTACTGAAGGGTAAGGTAAATAGTGTATTTTTTTTTTTAAGCAGAACCTTGTGTTATGTATGTAAGTTGATCTGCTGAACTTCGGGGCTTTTTGCTATCTTGTTTAAAAATGAAAGTCACAGCTGAAAATAGACAAGTAGATATTGAAGCATTCATTTATTTTTATAAAGGATGTTTGGGGAAAAGATTCTTTTAAATTCTGCAAAATTTAAAAAACCGTTTGTGAGTCCAGGTAGGCGCCTCCAGGATGCTGCTTTGGTTTGTTGCCGCCCCCACCCCCGCACGGCCCTGCCCAGTCGCTGCGGAAGTGAGCGCACCCAAACCCCACCCAGCAACTTCTCTGCCCAATCCGACTGGAAACCTGAGCTAAAAACATGAGGGAAGTGGAAGGAAAGTATGATTTCAGATCTTCTTTCTTTGTTTGCTTTCTCTGGCAGTCCCCGTGGTGCTGAGGAGGAGCCGCGCCTCAGGCCAAGGTGTGTGCCCCCTGTGCTCTCCGCCCTCACAGTGGTTGTGTGTGTGCGTGGTCTCTGGGGCAAACTTGAAAGACACAGACTGTCTTTCCCCGGGGAGGCACAGCAGCATGCCAGGATTATTTGCACAAGTTCTCACCCGAAATCACGATATAAACTGTGTTCTTAATTTCAAGATTTCATAATTTTTAAGGCCTGTACCTGGCTCAGTTTTTTCCTTTCAGGTTATACACTGTGGAGACTGTGGTGACTGCTGAACCGCCTTGAGAGATGGGGTTTTGATTCTTGGCTCACTACGGCCTCGTGTGCTGTGGTTCTGATACTCAAGCAATCGCTAAGAACTTGCTTGGAGCTTGGGAAAAGCCAGAAGGCAGGGAGGGGTTCCACAGCTCACAGGTGGCAGGGGGGGTCTCTTTGCAAACTTGGCTTTTCTTCATTTACCTTTGACCTAGCATTAGCTGAGTCTTGCATGCAGTACAGTTACATCTTTTTAAAAGCAAAATTTTAAAGTATTTTTATTAGCCTGTGTTGTATCTTTTATTCTTATTTCATCATCAAAATTTCATCATAAAATTTTTTATCATTATAATAGAATTAAAGGCTAGTAAATTTTTGTTTCTTTGAGTTTCTAGTATCATTAATAAGGAAGTAATTTTTAAAAGAGAAATTTTAGTATAAAGATTAAAATTTATTTGGGGAGGTAAGTGATGTGTCTTTTTTTCTTTCCTTTTTTTGTGGGAGAGAGGATAAAATATGTCACATAAAGTCACCAGAGCATAAATTTTTTGTGGCAGTTTAGGGTTCAAAAAATACTTTTCTGAACCTGCCATTTAGGCAGGCTATGGGAGGGAGAGGGAATTGGGGACATTGGTGGTGGGAAATGGGCACTGGTGGAGGGCGGGTGCTGGAACACTGTGTGACCGAACCTCTAAACATGAGCAGCGCTGTAATTGTATATCTCACGGTGGTATAATAAAATGTTTAATTAAAAAATACTTTTTCTGTAGAGATTCAATTTTCTACATAAAAAATATAAATTTGCAAATTAGAAAATGTGTTTTCAAAAATAGGATGTGAACATAAGAATTAATGTCTCCTATTGAAATGTTTGTGCACATTTCGGATCTTACGGTTTAAATAAGAAATTTTCCATACCTCGATGGACTGGGCTGTTACCTGTTGAAGACACAGTCCACGTTTGAGACCTGCTTCGCTGGACAGTCAGCCCGCCCCTCCCTGGTGGCCCCATCAATATGACAGGGTTGGGATTGCTTCATTGTCCTGTTCTGTTTGAAAAATCTTTTTTATTTGGAATATATTACTGCTACATTACGAACGTCTTAAAGAGTTTAAGTTTGGAAGCTAATTTATATTTGATATATTTAAATATTAATAATCGTGGATACATTCTAAAAGTGAAATTGTTGGCCAGGGAAGCATTTTAACTTTTCAGATTCTGACTCCTTTTCTGAGGGTGGTGGGGATTATTTCTGTGCTAATGAGGGCAGGTAGGACCCCTTGCCTGAGCCTCCCTGAACAAGCCTCCTTCCAAACTCCGTAGGCTGTAAAGTGTGTTATTGCTGCTACCAGCTGCTAAAGAATTTTCATTTGTCAAGTTTCTTCTTTTACTCCTTTGTAATTTAAATGCCTTTTATTTAAAAGCTTAACTTGAGGCTATTGTAAGGTACATAGCGCTTTAAGAGTAGATGGTGTCCAGAACATGTCGTCCAGTGAGTGGGACCAGCGTCACTGGGAGGATGATTGAATGACACTGACCTCATTTCCTTTAGAACAATGAAAATTAATAGTTTCACATTTTATTGGGCTGATATTCCAGATGTAGTGTACATTTAATTAAGTGTAGTTTCCTTTTAGTTATGGTATGTGTATCTGTTTTTTGTCGCACATTCTTTCTAGTTTTACAGTTTTCCACATGTTTTCTTTCACCATTTATGATTTTTTTTCAAAGCAGAGCTATAAGGATTTAAATCACTTTAGCATGCAGCAAAACAGTTCCCATTCAAACAATAAACGCCATTTTAAAAAGCCTTTAGATCTTCTGTCACTTCATAAATATAAATGTATAAAACGCTATGCAGTTATATTGCCCACCTGCTAATTAAATGCAGGTTTGCTCAGACTTGTTTAAAATCTGTCTGTTTGTTTCAACTCTGTCTCTCTTACATATGGCCCTTGTGAAACTAATCAAGCTTATGGAGCAGCTGTTAAATTTAGTGCAACTAATTTTATCCAATATTTTACATTTTAATTGATTACCTGTGAAGAAATTAGCAAATTAACACTTATTGTACAGTAACTGAATGACCTTTTATAGTTACTTTCAAATTTAACAGTGAGCCAGTCAGTGATGGAATAAAGACGTTTCCGGATTTTCCGACCGGAGAGTGATTGGTGGCCCTGATTCCCCAGCGTGAGGACGCCGGGAGGCGGATGAGTGGGGCCCGGCGTCTGTGTGTCCCGTGTCTTAAACATGAGAAGCAGATTGGAAAGTAATAGCTTTTCCTCAGGATTTTGGTAACATATGGGCTTATCTGGATCTAAGAAGTCTTTGAAGATCTTTGAACTTGACTAAATGACTTAACCTTTGGCATAGCGGTAGGTTATGTGCTGTTTTTAGGGGGCTGTGTTCTGCATTTCTCTTTTTTTCTTTCCCTCCCCACTTCCCAATTCTGCCCTTTAATATCTTCTTTTCAAAAAAGGGTCTGGTGTTGGAACTGGGCGTGGCGGTGGGGAGTTTGTGGTGTGGACATGGCGTGGGTTTCAGAACAATGTGTGCGGCTGGATGTAGGGAGAAGGCTGGGGGCATCATGCTGTAATATTTCAGAAAGGGATCTGTGTCGGTGATGATTTCTGCTTTATTAGCTTTATTTGGAAAATCACACCACTGTGAGATCCTCTGCAGTTGGTGGTTGTTGGAAGGCGGGGACACACCTGGGTGAGGCTTCGGCCCTGTGACCTTGGAACTTGTCAGAATTAAGGTTTCTCAGAGATGAAAAGGGGGGCCCCCCCGCCCCCAACCAAAATAGAAACATTGACCATGACGGTGAGTTTAGAATATTCCTGGGAGTGATGGGGCTAAAGGCTGTGAACACAGCAAAGGGGCTTCTCTAGCACATGGAAGGGCTTAGGGGAGCACATAGCACAATAAATAAGAGACTCGTGTTTCTTTATTTTTATTATGGGCTTTTATAGTAATCAACTCTTTGGGATTGAGCCCAGGGGCCACACACTTCAGAGGCACGCGCCCACCACAGCACCACACCCCCTGCCACCGCTGCTGTTTGCCGACTTGGATTCTGAGACCTCAGTGCCAAGAATATTGCCTGCTTGATTCACTGTATCACTGTCTTCCTGTTCATCATCGATCCGCTCAAGTGGGCACCAGTAACATCTCCACATGCCCTGTCTCATGCTAGTAGAGCCCAAGGGCATCCGCCCACTCCAGGAACACAAAGAGCCTCAAACCATTCCATCCGGTCTTGGGAATGAGGTCTATAATTGTTACTGGTATTTGGCATATCAAATACGACACAGGTAGTTTGCCAGGCTCTGCCGTGTGGGTGGCACACTCTTTCAGCCACCTCTGATCTCCAGCATTTATCGATGAACCGCGCGGCTGGCTGTAATCAGCTCTTCTGCTGGGTGGAGTTCTGACGAGAGGGGAGTCGGATGTGGAAAATGGTGGCCCTCATTGGAGTTCAAATCTGAAAGGTGCCTGTTTCTCCTCAGCTTCGCTCTGAAAGGCTGCTGTCAGGGTACCCAAGGGTCTTCTGGTTCCGTTAGACCTTCCCCCTCCTTCCCCTCCCAGGCGTGTGCTGACTGCATTGGAGGCCCTCAGGATCATCAACATGTCATTCAAGTTTCTGGCTGTTTCTTCTGGGCCTTGCACGGAAGGTTTCCAGCACTCGCCAAAAGAAGGACAGTAGTGGAAGTGGCACCACCAGTTGGCCGTGGCGTCCCTTGGTCAGCCTGCAGTGTCTGTGCAGTTTCCTTTTGTTACAGAATTTACGCCCTGCGCTCTGCGTGGTGACTACTCCCGAGTGCTGCTACTGCAGCCCTGGGCACCTTCTGCAGAGCGTCATCTCTGGCTGGAGAAACAGCTGCTTTCTCTATCTGCTTTTCATTTTGGGTCCGACCCAGCGGTGGTCAGGGCTGACTCTTGGCGCTCTGCTTAGGGACCACTCCTAGCAGTGCTTGGGGGACCCTGTGTGGTGCTGCAGGCCAGACCCCATGTCACTGTGTGCAGGGCAAGTGCTTAATCCTTTGTGCTGTGGCTCTGGCCCCTGAAACAGTCCCTGCACCTGGTTTGCCCCCAGGATTCTGTGTTGGAGCTCAGCAGCAGGTCTGCGTGCACTGGGTGTTTCTGAACCCTCTCCCTGGCCGCTGTCCTCCTGTTTGGCCTCACGGCCTGCGGGTCCTAGATGCTGTGGCCCCCTCGGAGGTCCAGCTCTCTGTAACGCCTTAAGTTTAAGGTAGTCTGGGCTCCTGCAAGGCTGATTGCTTCCTTGGGGTGGGGGCTCCTCTTTCTGTGCCAGCTGTTGTCTGCGGACCTTTGTCAGCTCTCCGCAATGTCTTTGATGGAGGCCAGTTCCGCGGCCTATAACCCTTGTGGGCGAGAGGTCATTTAACCACAGTATTGATGATCTTGTATTTGTGATTTCCTTATTTACTTTGTCATTTCCATCGATACTTCATCAACATTGTTAATCATTTTTAAAGAACCAACTCTTGTCTTTTTGATTTTCTGATTCATCAGTTTCGTTTTTTTCAGATTTATTTTTCACCCATTTTTTCCCTAATGTTACAGAATTTACTTTTTTACTGGGCCTTAACTATATCCAACACTTGTTTTTTGATGTGCTGTGTTTCAGTTTTCTTTCAGATACTGCTAAGATACTTGTGATTTCATCTTTCCCATACCTAATATGGAATAAATTGCGTACCATCAGGCATTTTTTTTCAGGCAGTCTTCTTATATTTGGAGCCCTTTCTGGGTGTCTTCTTATATTTCTTTCTTATTTAATCTAGTCAGGATAATTTGAATATCAGTATGTTCTGTCTTCCAGATATGGTAAGGTTATGATTATGACTCACCCTGACGTTAATTTGATGAAATATTTGTGAAATATTTGATGTGAATGAATATTGTGTAGGTGAGGAAGGTGAGCATCCCCGTCTGTCCAAATCCTTAGGATTCCTTTCTCCTTGGAAATCTTCCCGTCTTCCCAGCCGCTGTGGGATTCACACATCCACATCCTGGCTTTTCCACGCTGTGCTTCCCTCCATTTCCGCTGTGTTTTCAGGCTCTGTGCTCCGGTGCTGTTTACCAGTTCAGAATTGTTTCGTGTTCTCCGTGGAGAGCCCTCTCGCCGCAGCCGCGTTTTTCTGAGAAGGTGTTTGTCCCTTGGCCGTGTTCCGTGACTGATGCTCGTGGTATCGTCTCTCGGCGACTTCTTGTCTGCGGTTCTCGGTGCTTTGACGTCCAGCCTTTGTTTTGCTGTCCTCCTGCCACAGGTGTTCATTGTGAAAGCTGGGGCCACGTGCTTTTCTTCAGTTTCATAGTCTTCCTTTTTTCCTCTCAATTATATGTGTAGCCGATATTTATTGATGTATTTGGATTTAAATTTCCTGTCTTGTTCTCTTTTTTCTGTTTATTTGGTCCAGTGTTTTGGCTTAGTTATTGGTGACTCTCCCCAGGGCAGAGTCCCCGCAGTCTCCAACAGTGCTCAGGTGTGTACCTGGTGCCAGAAATGGAACCAGGCTCTGTGTGCGAGTGTGAGCTCCAGCCCTCTGAGCTCACTTTTTCACTTTCTTTTATTTTGGGGGATCATTGGTAATGCTCTGGGGGATTGAAGTGGGTTTGACCGTGGGCAGAGCAAGCGCCTTCACGGGGTCTCATCTCCCTAGTCATTTCCCCACTTTCTTACCAGCCATTCTCAGATTTTCACTCGAGTGCAAACTGCGACATTGGCAGCCTGGGCCCTACTTACTGTTGTCTAACAAATGAAAGAACCTTTATCACATTTCCCTACATCGCTGATGCTTGAAGGATAGTTTGGCTAGAATGTTCTGGACTCTTCTGCCTGGAGCTTTGCAGAGAATGTTTTTATTGACAACTGCGCATCTTGCTGTTGAGGAGATAGACGGTCTTGACTTTTCGTTCTTTGCTGGGGTCCCAGCCAGAACATTCTTTTTCTTCTCTCCTTGGAGTAGAGCTTGATCAGGCTGTGTCTAAGTGTGAGTTCAGCAAGTTCCTTTCCCCTGTATAATTGTGCTTGTTTTCCATGTAGGTTCTTTTAGTTCCATACATGTTGTTGGGTATGATTATGTTCCATACATGTTGTTGGGTTATGATCATGTTAGTTCCATACATGTTGTTGGGTTTTGGTTATGTTAGTTCCATACATGTTGTGGGGGTTATGATCATGCTAGTTCCATACATGTTGTTGGGTTATGATCATGTTAGTTCCATATATGTTGTTGGGTTTTGGTTATTTTAGTTCCATACATGTTGTGGGGGTTATGATCATGTTAGTTCCAAACATGTTGTTGGGTTATGATCATGTTAGTTCCATACGTGTTGTTGGGTTTTGGTTATGTTAGTTCCATACGTGTTGTTGGATTATGGTTATGTTCCAAACATGTTGTTGGGTTATGATCATGTTCCATGCATGATGTTGTGTTATGATTATGTTAGTTCCAGCATATTGTTGGGTTATGATTATGTTAGTTCCATACATGTTGGGTTATGATCATGTTAGTTCGATGCATGTTGTTAGGTGATGATCATGTTAGTTCTATACATGCTGTTGGGTTAGTTATGATCATGTTAGTTTTGCCTTGTTTTTCTTTACCTTTATTTTCTTTCTTTTTTTTGGGGGGTCACACCCGGAGATGCTCAGGGATTACTCCTGGCTCTGCACTCAGGAATTACTCCTGGTGGTGCTTGGGGGACCATATGGAATGCCAGGGATCAAACCCGGGTCTGCCACATGCAAGGCAAATACCCTACCCACTGTGCTATCGCTCCAGCCCTTACCTTGTTTTTCCTCTGGATCCTCAGTTCAGTGGGTGGCTATTGCCTCTTCTTTTTAATTAATTTTCTAATTCTTTCTACTTTATGAGTACTTTCTCTTGGGTCCTTAATCTATGATGTCTCACATCATATTTAGTTTAGCTTCCCTTGCATCATAATTTTTTGGTGGGACTTACTTGTATTACCTGAAATTTTTTTTCTCTTTCTGACCTTAATGTGGGTGGTTTTTGTTGTTCATAGTATTCTGCAGAATTTTCCAGAGTCATCTGTTACAGGCAGTTCTAAGGTGGGTCATAGTCATGGTGAATTGAGAATTTTCTTGAGTGACGCTACTCTGAGTACAGGGAGGTTGCGTGTCTTGAGAATGTGGTCGTTAATGCAGGAAGCCAAGTGTGGCTTTAGATCCTCTTCTGTGATCCTGTTTATTTAAAGCACACATCTTCTAGTTTTCCTTTGCTACCCAGCACCAGTGAATATGTCTTGCAGAATATCCGTTTCCTAGAACGTAGCCCTTTCAAAATTGCCCCCTTTTTTGTTATGGTTTTAGTCAGATTTTGGTAGAGGACAAAATTAAAAGTCACGCTTATCTTGACATAGCATCCATGCTAGTTTATTTAATGTGTGATTCTTAAAATTTAATTTTAACTAGTTTTTTTTGGATATCTATAGTTTTTATTTGTAGAGCTTCACTTAAGAGGTCATTTGAAGTATTGTAGTTATTTGTTTTGAAAGATAAAATATTAGGATATTTGTTTTGATTACATATGTTTAGAACTTATTAGCCAATTAAGAAACTTGACAAATTGGTTTTTGAAGGCAGTAATTCATTTTCTGTAGAGATGCTATGGTGATTCTTTCTATTCTGTAGATATTGAAAGCATTTATCTGGTGTAATAGGACATCTTGCTGTCCATTTATTGCTTATATATTGTGTGTTCTAGAGTGCCACATTTTTTATCAAATGTTTCTTTGTGTATAATATATCTCCATATTGAGTTTGGTACTCTAGAGATTTTTAGAGTGATTTATCAGAAAAGTATTTATTTAAGGAATGAGGGACAAATAATGTCTTAAATTGTAATATAGTTTCTTTTCTTTGTCTGGTCCGGTGGCGATCGCTGTGCTGTGTTGTGGCTTTCTTGGACGCCATCAGCTCTCAGCTCAGGTTCCGTGATGTCAGCGGGGGTCGCTTTGCTCCAGAGCGTCTCACTCAGACCCGCACCCTGGCATCCCTGGCGGAGCCCAGAAGTCAGATCTGTAATTTGGGATCTGATTGTGATGAGCTGGACTTTCAGGGTTTGTTTTAGGGTCGGAGGAAAGTCTCTGTTTCTGCTGAGGCGCCATATTTGCTGTACCGTGACTGGATTCTTGGTGACTGCACTGTTGGGGCCCACACCCACCACCGGAGTCCGTGTCCTGCCGCCATTTCCCAGGGCCCCTTTCTCCTAGCCACCCCCCCCAGCACCCCCTGCACCTCAGCGCCATAGGAAGAACTCTCCAGTTTGATTCCTTTGGCCATTTGTCGTTCCGTGAGGTTTCCGTAGACCCCACAGTGAGAGCCTTTGTTTCTTGTGGAGTTGGTGGCGCCCACACACCTAGAGATGGATAAAGTCTCCTGAGATTCCTCACTGTTGTGAATCCATGTTGTTAAATTGATAAAAATTGTTTTCAAAACCTGTTTTTCTTTTTACTTTTATAGGTATAAATAAGTTAATGGTATTGTTAATTTTATGCTAATACTTAACAAAATTTACATGAAGTAGGTAAGTCTTCCACATACTTGTAAAAATGAGGAGACGATAGTTTAAAAAACTTTAAAAAATCTGGGCCTATAAACATGAAAATGTGTTTTTTAAACATCCTTGGATAATACTCCATTCCCATGTTTTAGAATCGCTATTCCCCCCCCCCACCCCCCCCCCATACTCTCCAGATTCATTTTTCTGCTTCTTGCAGCTTATAGGCAAGGTTAAGAAAATACTGGCGGGCCGGCGATAGCACAGAGGGGAGGGCATTTGCCTTGCATGTGACCGACCTGGGTTCTATCCCGACATCCCATACGGTCCCCGAGCACTGCCAGGACTAATTCCTGAGTGAAGAACCAGGAGGAACCCCTGAGCATTGTCGGGTGTGGCCCAAAAAAAGCAAAATAAACAAACAAATAAATACATAGATAGATAAATAAATATAATGGACATTAAGATACAGTGGGGCAGTAGCTTATATTCCTTATGTGACAATTTCAAAGCGATTTCCTTTAACTGTGACATCGTGAGTTGTTGGGGTTCATTGAGCTGCATCAGCAGCATTTAGAGAACTTTCCTCAATGGCAGAGTTGCTTGTAGGAAGACGAATGGCGGCTCCGAGCAGCTGTGTCGGGGGCACGCCTGTTGGCTCCACAAGCCTCCCTGCAGCCCGGCGGGAGGCGGGGCTGAAGCCTTTCTTCCGAATTGGGCGTGTGGGGACCGGATAGCAGGAGAGCAGGTGCTGGGGGGACTCGGGTCAGGTGGCAGCGCCACGGCCCCTTGCTGCAGGACGGTGAGGACAGAACGCGTGAATGTGCTGGGGTCCCCGGGACAGCGCAGTGTCAGCCGCACTGTGTCTCTGATGTGGCCCCTGGGTTCTCTGGATGGTGGGTGACGGGTTCTCCTGGCAGTAACACATCGCTGAGGGGTGCTGAAATGGCCTTGACCCGTGGGTAATGTTGTTTACTGCGTAAGAAAAAGTCCTGACACTCCGTCATCCTCACGCCAGTTTTAGGCTTTTAAAGACCTGTGGGGGGGCAGAATGCAGGGACCCGCTTGAGTGAGGGGGACGGGCATGTGTGCTCTGCTGCCAGCCTCACTAGCTCTTGCTAGGGGCCTCTTTCTCTGTCTCTCTCTCCTCTCTCTCTCTCCCCCTCTCTATTCCTCTCTCCATCTCTCTCTCCCTCTCTCTCTCCCTCTCTCTCTGTCCCCCTCCCCACTCCAGCCCCCTCATATGCTCTTTCAGACCTAGGTGCTATGGTTTCATCCTGAGTCAGCCTGACAACATATTATTATTATTACCCTCACTCTCGATTCTGAAGAAAGGCTTTTGTGCGTCAAGATGTCTGGTAAGAAAATAGCTTGTTCAGGCTGGAGCTGGAGCGATAGTATAGTGGGGAGGGCACTTGCCTTGCAGCGCAGCCAACCCGGCTTTAATCCCGGCACCACATGGTTCCCCCAAGCACTGCCAGGAGTAATTCCTGAGAGCAGAGCCAGGAGTAAGCCTTGAGATTGCAGGATATATAGTCCAGAAAGAAACAAAAGGAAGAATATCGTTCAGGGTCACTGTTACAATGAGGAATTCCTTTGTGGAAGGTAGGGGCTCGCTGTGCTCAGCGCTTTCTGTATACTATGTATATGATGTGTAAGTCCATTTATATGTGGTTTCTGTATAGTACGTATATGGTGTGTAAGTCCATTTATGTGGTTATGCATTTTGAGGTGGTGAGTTATGTGTAATCGGGAATGAGGTTATCCAAAAGAGACCCCCCCTTCATCTTGGTTGTTTCTGTATCTTTTGATTTTGGGCTCACACCAAAGCTGCTGGAGTACTCCTGGCACAGTGCTCAGTGTTGCTCCTGGTGGTGCCTGAGGGGCTGTGAGCGTCTGGGATAGAGCTTGTGCTCCAGACTGTGGGCCATCTCTGGCCCTGGCCAAACATTCTCTACATGTCAGAACATATGGCAATCTGGCAGATTATTGTTCTAAGATTTTAGATTAAGCTGCTAAAAGTTTTATGTTCCATATATGATGAAAAATACGTTTAGAAACAGAGCAAAATCTTTTGAAGATAATTTTTGATGGAGAGTCATGTGACAAGAGTGTCATCAAAGACATTTAAATGAAATCACCAGGGTGATTCTGAGTGTTTTGCCCAGGTTCTTTTTTTTTTTTTTTTTTTTTTTTTGGTCACACCCCCGGCGATGCTCAGGGGTCACTCCTGGCTCTGCACTCAGGAATGACTCCTGGCGGTGTTCGGGGACCATGGGATGCCGGGGATCGAACCCGGGCCAGCACAGGCCGGCAGTGCAAGGCAAACACCCCTACCCGCTGGGCTATCGCTCCCGCCCCTGAGTGTTTTGTCCCGGTTTATGAAAGAATCCTGCTTGCCGCTTGAGGGCAGACTAGTATGACCCTTTCTTTATTCTTAAGGGGTAATCTCACATAGCCAGGGTGGTAGTCTCCTGGTACATTCTAACTGTCCCATGTTGGGACCAGTGGGTATTAATAGGAATTGTGCCCAATTTACATAACATGGAAATATTAGTAGAGATTATAATATTTCAGAAGTTACTGATTCAGAGTCAAAATGACTCCTGTAACTGCCACACTCTCCATCAGTGTTTACACAGAAGAGAAATATCAGCATGAGCCCTGACTTAAGGACATATACATAGCTTAAACTGTTAGTAAGCTAAACAGCAAAGCTCCCAAGCTAGCGAGGCCTGTCATCCAACAAGGGCGCAGTATTGCACTTCCTCACTGGTGAGCGGTTGGTGATGAAAAGAAGGCCTGTGTTATTCCCACTGATTCTGTGTGTCATTCCATCTTTATCTGGGGGTAGTTTGTATTTGCCCACTGTTCTGTGCGGGTGAATCCTGATGGCCCTCCATGCTGGGGCTGATCTGGGACCTCCTCTTGGAAGGCAGGTGCTGTGGCCGCTCGACTCTTTGTTGACCAACTTCACTTCACTTATTTTTCATTATTTCTTTGACTTTGCTTCTTAGCAAAAGTCTACTTTCTGTCTACTTTCCCTTTACTTTTCTGGCTTAATACTGCCCCTTTAGGGCCAGAGTGATAGTGCAGCAGGTAGGGCATTTGCCTTGCATGTGGTAGACCTGGGTTTGATCCCCGGCATCCCACATGGTCCCCTGAGCACCGCCAGGAATAATTTCTGAGTGAGGAGCCAGGAGCAACCCCTAAGTGTTGCCAGGTGTGATCAAAAAGAAAAAAAAAGGACCGCCCCTTTAGGTCATTAATTTTAGACCTTTTTATTTTTTCTACCATCAATAAATTTCCCACTGAACACTGCTCACTTACATCCCACAAATTTTCACGTTGTGTTTTCATTGTCGTTCCACTAAAATATTTTTTTAATTCCTTCTGTTAGTTTTACTTGATTCCTGAATGACTTAGATATTTATTACTAAGTTTACAGTCTTTGTGTTTCTGTTTTCTTAGTGGCTTTATTGAATTCTAACCATTCTGTAGAGGTCAGATAAAGTCACTCTGTTTGATTTCTACCTGTGAATTGGCCCATTGGTAACAAGAAAGGATCCACGATTATTTTGAGTGAGACTTTCCGTTTCTGAAATCTGGTGTGTCTGGTACTGATGTGTTCACTCTAGTCTTCGTGTGCCAGCTCTTTGGGTATGTCTGAATTTAGCTTTTTACTTTAAAGTGATCTTGTCTATATATTTCAAGTAGATGTCTTGTAAACAATATAGAATTGTATATTTTATGTGGCATTTATTTCATTTGGAAAAGTTGCTTTTTTAAGCAGTCAGTTGACTATATATATGTGTGTGTTGATGTGTTTGAATTTAAATTTTTCCATTTTATCATTTGTTTTTGCCCTTTATTCCCTTTTTGTACTCTATTTCCAGCCTTCTTTTGGATGAATGCCTACCTTTGAGCGTTCTTTTCTAGTTCATGTTTTGGCATTTTAGATAAACTTCTCTTCATTTTGTTTTTTGTTTATTGGTTGCTCTGTGCATTTACAGGACTGTACATATCAAATCACTATTTTACCATTCACATGGAACGTGGAAAACCTTTTACTATTATATATGTGTTTTTTCTTGATGTGTGATACTTTAAAATTCCTTTGTAAAGCAACAATGTTTTTCTTTAAACACATGTCCTTTACATATTGTAAGGATATGCCTGGCTCCTGATCCTCTAGGGGTTTACCTGTTATCATTCATTTTAGTCTAAAGGTCATACGTTATTATACTGTAGACCTGCTGTTGGTTATTATGTTTTAATTTTCCTTTTTACTGAAAATAACTTTGGTGTTTGAGGGTTATATTTGCTAGAAATAAAATTTAAGGTTGATTTTTTTTTTCACCATGTTAAAAATTTGTTCCATTTTGTCTGCTCACGACTGGTTGTGGTGAGAAGTCAGCAGAGATTTGTGTCCCTGCCCTCCTCTCTGCAGTGTAGTGGGTTACTCTCGGGTGCTTTGGAGAGTTCTCTTTGATTGGTGCTCCTAGTGATAGACTTCATGTTTATTTGGGAATTTGCTGAACTCTAAGATCTGTAAGTTTGGGGTTGAAGCAATAGTTCAGCGGGCAATAGTTCACTTGCACATGGCGAACCCAGGTTTTGTTCCCTAGCGCCACACCCTGAAACCTGCCAGGAGCACAGAGGTAGGAGTAAGCCCTGAGTACAGCCAGATGTGGCCCCAAGAAATAAAAACAAAACAAAATTTGGAGAAAATCAGTCGACTAGCTAAAACGTGGTTTTCTTATTTCCTTTTGGGTTTAAATTAGCATGTTAGATTTTTTTTGTTTGTTTGTTTTGGGACACACTGGCAATACTCAGTGGTTATTCCTGACTCTGCACTCTGGATTGCTCCTGGCGGTGCTTGGGGGACCATATGGGATGCCGGGAATTGAACCCAGGTCGGCTGTGTGCAAGACAAATGCCCTACCTGCTGGACTATTGCTCCAGTCCCAAGCATGTTAGAAATTTGAATGCTGTCATATGGGAGGATTTCTTTTTTATTAACTTTTTTTTTATTTCTTAGTTCTTCTGATCAGATAATATTAGTTATAGTTGCACAGGTTCTTACGTTTTATCACAAATTTTGTTTTAACCTCATTCAGCATTATTTTAATTTCAGATGTTATATTTTCATAACAATACAGTTTCTACTACCCACTTGATCACTTGACATTCCGTTACTCGTCTGTTTGCTCGAGCGGGCACCAGTAACGTTTCCATTTGACCCTATCATGTGCCAGTGTAGCCTAATAGTATCTGCTTGTTCCAGAAATACAAAGAGCCTCAAACCGTTCATTCAGAGTCTTGACGAAGAAGTCTGACCATTTTGTAGGTGGGCGGCCGCGTGATCTTTTGTACTTCTCATCTAGTTCCTAATTTTTTCATCTAGTTTTTCCTACTGAGCTTTCTTAGTTGTATAATCATCCAACAGTGGTTACACTTACTACTTAAAAACCTGCCGAGGACCACGCCTGTGGTGGTTGAACAACAGCCCCATATCCTTCTTCAGCGATCAGACTGTTCATTCTGACTCTTCAGAGCTGCCTTCTCCTGAGTAAGCCCTAGGCTGTTCTCGTTGTGGGCATGGATAACGACATGCTTGTGGGACCTGGGTTCTGCTCTGTTCCTCTGAAGAGCAGTGGGTTTCCCCACTTGTTTTGTATAAATGTCACCTTGTTAAATCGGTGACGTAGAAGCCTCCGTGCGTCTGGGTGCAGGTGGGGTGGTCCAGCTCTTTACGTCTGTGGTTCTTTGGGATCTGTTGGTTGTTGGGTGCAGGTGCTTGCAGAGCCCAGAGTGACTTCACTTATGGCCCCGGCTCTGTCCTAGGAGATCCCTTTTTCTTCTCCTGGTGGTTGCCCAGGCCAGGAATCCTACAGCTGTTTGTTTCAGCTGTCCTTTATGCACAGCCTTTCTTGGGCTCACCCTTTAGAGAGAACCCACTGAAAGTGATAAATGGTCTCACTGTTTTCTTTCCCGAGTTGTTGGCTCACTGCAGAACCACCGGCAGCTTCATTTGAGTTTTTGTAGGACTGCCAGTCAGGCAGACGGCTTTTCCGTCTGCGGCCTGAAATCTTCCCATTGAATCAGTCCCATAGTGGGTCGTGTCTGATGTGAGCAGTAGTTTTCATTGTGGCAGTTGGAAATAAAAAGGAAGGTTGAGCAGGTGTGAAGTAGATTCTGGGGACGGAAGACAGGTCCTTAGAGAGTAGGTGTATTTAGGCTTGTTTCGTTTGTGGAGACTTCTACAGCTCTTCAGGCAGTAAGGCCCTCGGGTCCCACCTGTGACTCAGCCAGCTGGGCCAATGCAGCGGCCCGGGATGTGGTGCTCTCAGCTCCTTCAGTACCGGGGACCCCTGGTCTCCTGCAGTGCTTGAGGGCGTCCCGGCTGCACCCAGTAATGCTCAGTGGAGCATGTGGATGCTGAGAATTGAACCCTGGTTGGTTCTCTCTGTTGAACTGTCTCCGGCCCTTAGATTTGAACTTTTAAGACTTTTGCCTACAAACACATTTTGATCTAATGTTTTCTTGTAAAGGTTAGGACATATATGTACTTATTGATCATGTTTCAGTGTTTGCTTTCCACAGTGATCTCATTACTGGGCCCATAGCTGAAAAGGAATTGTATTCTTTCCAATAGTTATTTTCTTTCTTCCTTCCTTCCTTCTTCCTTCCTTCCTTCCTTCCTTCCTTCCTTCCTTCCTTCCTTCCTTCCTTCCTTCCTTCCTTCCTTCCTTCCTTCCTTCTCTTCCTTCCTTCCTTCCTTTCTTCCTCTCTTCTCTTTCCTTCCTTCCTTCCTTCCTTCCTTCCTTCCTTCCTTCCTTCCTCTCTTTCTTTCTCTTTCTCCTTCCTTCCTTCCTTTCTTTCTCTCTCTTTCCTTCCTTCCTTCCTTCCTTCCTTCCTTCCTTCCTTCCTTCCTTCCTTCCTTCCTTCCTCCCTCTCCTTCCTTCCTTCCTTCCTTCCTTCCTTCCTTCCTTCCTCTCTTTCTTTCTTTCTCCTTCCTTTTTCCTTCCTTCCTTCCTTCCTTCCTTCCTCCTTCTCTTTCCTTCCTTCCTTCCTTCCTTCCTTCCTTCCTTCCTTCCTTCCTTCCTTCCTTCCTTCCTTCCTCTCTCTCTTTCCTTTCCTTCCTTCCTTCCTTCCTTCCTCTCCTTCCTTCCTTCCTTCCTTCCTTTCTTCCTTCCTTCCTCTCTTTCCTTCCTTCCTTCCTTCCTTCCTTCCTTCTTTCCTTCCTTTCCTCCCTTCCTTCCTTCCTTCCTTTCCTTTCTTCCTTCCTTCCTTCCTTCCTTCCTTCCTTCCTTCCTTCCTCCCTCTCTTTCCTTCCTTCCTTTCTTTCTCTTCCTTCCTTCCTTTCCTTCCTTCCTTCCTTCCTCTCTTTCTCTCCTTCCTTCCTTCCTTCCTCTCCTTCTCCTTCCTTTCCTTCCTTCCTTCCTTCCTTCCTTCCTCTCTTTCTTTCTCTCCTTCCTTCCTTCCTTCCTTCCTTCTTTCTCTCTTTCTCCTTCTTTCTCTCTTTCTTCCTTCCTTCCTTCCTTTCCTTCTTCTTCTTTTCCTTCCTTCCTCCCTCCCTCCCTCCCTCCCTCCCTCCCTCCCTCCTCCCTCCTTCCTCCCTTCCTCACACCTGGCAATGCTCAGGGGTTTCTTCTGGCTCTGCACTCAGGAATTACTCCTGGCGGTGCTTGGGGGGACCATATGGGATGCCAGGGATCGAACCCGGCTGGCACAGGCCGGCCACGGCAAGGCAAAGCGCCCTACCTGCTGGGCTATTGCTCTGGCCCCCAATAGTTATTTTCAAGGGTTGTTTTCATGTTATAGTGCAGCAGAGACACTAACGGCCGCTAAATGTGTTCAATACATCTCCTCTGTGCAGGTCCAGGTCGAGACCTCGCCTCCGTTCCCACAGTCGGAGCAGTGAAAGGTCCAGTCACAGAAGAACCCGCAGCCGGTCTCGGGATCGGGAGCGCCGCAAAGGCAGAGACAAGGAGAAGAGGGAGAAGGAGAAAGGCCAGGACAAGGAGGCTCACGGTGTGAAACGAGGGTGAGTGTCAGCCCCGCAGGGTCCAGTGAAATCGCCTCCTGCACTTGCCGTTCCCTGGCTGGAATAAGCGGGATTACACGGGGACAGGAGTACAACAGATCAAAATAGTTAAAGGTTTCGCTCCTGTCTGAACAGCCAAGCTTCCTGTTCAGTCTGAATTGGATTGGTTATTTTGGGCGGGAGGGCGCGGGAAGAGTCAAAAGTCTTAAATACATGTTAATCGTAACTGCATTCCCTGACCCAAGAATAACCTACCAGAATCAGATATTCCGACCAAGTAGGCATGTGCTCCCTTGGGGAGAGGGTGAAACTGGCATCTCAGATTTTTACTCTGTGATTTTTCCACTCCTGTTCCTGTTTTCATAGAATACATAGATAGCACATTTTGCACCACCCAAACTCAATACATAAGAAAAGGAAGTTTATAAGATTTTTTTAGCATTTCTCTCTCTCTCTCTCTCTGTGTGTGTGTGTGTGTGTGTGTGTGTGTGTGTGTGTGTGTAAAATTGGAAGCCATATTGTGTTAGCTGTTGGCTTTCTGGGAATTTGAAGCAGTTATTCCAGGCCTGCCCTTTTTGGAGCACAAGAGCCATTATCATGCTGTGTCAAATTAAATGTTAAAGTGAAACAAAATCTTGATCATACTTAGATTATACTTTATTAGGGCTCTTCCCTTTTTTTGTTTTTAATTAAGTATTGTCCTTGAGATCTTTTCTATGAAGTGGAGCGTCTTAGGATTTAGTCCCTGGGTCAGTCTTTCAGCATCGCTGCATTTCACCACTTTAGTACTAAAGTAAAAAGAGAATCCTTAGGGGCCAGAGAGAGAGCCCAGTGGGCAGAGAACAAGCTTTGCGTGCAGACTCCCGGGCTCCTGGGTTCACTCCCTGGCACTGCCTGGTCCCCCGAGCACTGCTGGGAGTTGCCCTGAAGCCAAAACCTAAATGAGTACAAAAGTATCTTTCATGTGTCAGTTCAGTTGAAGCTGAATCAAGATCTGGAATATTGTTCCTTGAGCTCTAGCTTTTATGAAGAATGAATCTGCTTAATGGATCTGGAGCATGTTTTTCTCACTCCCTGTTTCCCACACGGTCTGCTTTTCACTTCCGGGTTGATCTTTCACTTCGCGGTTGCCAGTGGTGTGAGAAGCCTTCCGTTACTTCTCATGTATCCTTGGGAATGATAAACTGTTGGCTGTTGGGGGGATAATGTTTTATCTGGGCTTCTTGCTCCTGAGCACCCCCTCATAGTTGTGTACTTTTTTGATATGTTGTAGAATTTGGCTTGCTAAGAATTTTTTGTGTCAGTATTCATCAGGAAGGTTGGGAAATATTCTTTTCTGGAAATGGCTCGTTGGGTGTTAGTTCAATATTTTGTTTCATAAAAATGCTACCTAGAAACAATAAACCAATGTAACAATATGGCAACACAAAAGTCAGCTGCATTCTTATATACAAAGAATGAGTCAGAGGAGAAGACAATCAAAGGGTCTGTCCCATTAAAAATTGTGTCCAAAATCATCACGTATCTAGGAATCAACAAAAGAGGTGGGAGATCTATTCCATGCAAGCTTTAAATCACCTCAGGAAGAGATAGAAGACCTTAGGAAATGGAAAAATATCCCATGCTTGTGAATTGGAAGAATCAATATTGTTAAAATGACTGTCCTACCTAAGCTATTATATAGATTCAACATAACGCCTATCCAAATTCTGTTGATACTCTTCAGAACTCGAAAAGTCAGTGACAAAGTCTGTATGGAATCAGAAGAGACCCTAACAACCAGATCGTGCTGAAAAATAAGAAATTAGGAGGTGTCTCCTGACCTCATTTGGAACTGTACTATAAAAATTCGAACTGATGGTACTGGAATAAAGACAGACTCTCTGGCTGTGGATCAGAATCTAATACCCAAGCACAAAACTCTATATTTGTGGACAGTTCATTTTTAACAAAGGATCTGAGAACATGAACTATAATAACAGCCTCGTCAGCAAATGGTGCTGGGAAAACAGCATAACTGCATGTAAAAAATTAAAGCTGAGCCCATATATCACTCGATCACTAGACATCCTGTTATTCATCGATTTGCTCGAGTGGGCGCCAGTAAAGCCATATATCCACACCGTACACAAAGTCAGTCCAGAGTGTATCAAAGATCTTGCGATCCAGCTTATAAGGTACATGGAGGAGAATATAGGCAGAATCGCCAAGATTGGGAATTCAAAGTGTTGTCAATGATTTGGTATAATTGGCAAAGACAACAAAAATAAAAAAAAAAATGGACTGCATCAGATTAAAGAGTTTCTGCATGGCAAAAGATACACACTCTAAAATACTTGCATTCAAAACCATAAGATAAAGAGCTGATACCAGGATATCTAAAATACAAAGATCAACAAATTAAAAACACTATGACAAAAGGGGAAAGAAAATGAACAGACTCCTCTCACAGGAAGACAGGCAGGTGGCCAGTAGGCACATGAAAAGTGCTCAGCGTCACTTATCACCGAGGAATCCAGAGCAAGGTGACAACGAGCCATCATCTCAACACCTGTGGGAATGGCACACAGCAAACAGAAGCGCTGCCGGCCAGATGAGGTTTGAAAGCTCTCCCCCACTGCTGGTGGGTGGGTGCTGTCTGGTCCTCCCGGGAAACAGCGCAAGAGGCCTCAGTAAACACAGAACTGAGCTGCCGTCTGACCCCGCAGTTCCACTTTTGGGGCATCATCCCCTGGACAGAAAAAGCGTTTCATTCAAAAGGGCATGTGCAGACGTGTTCGCTGTTGAGATGCAGAATCTGCCCGACAGATGATCGGGTCCTGCAGGTGTGGTGTGGCCACAAGGACTCGGCAGCTGCAGGGAACCATGACACCGTGCACCCGGCTGCAGCCTGGATCCAGCCCGAGGGATGGTCCGTGGTGAGTGAGGGGTGAGCCAGGAAAGAAGAGCCACACAGGATGAGATCTCGCTCAGCCGTGAGGCGGGGTAACTGCACAAAGGGCATTCTGCGTCCCGCCTTGCCTGCGGAGTCTCGGGGAGAAGGAAGGGGATGGCGAAGGGGGGCGGGACTTGGTAGGGGCGGGGCTCGGGACGCTGAGGCTGTGGGGGGGTGGTGCAGCTCTGAATCGATCCGCAGGCCGGATTCAGCACTGAAGCACGGCGCCCAACTCCAACCACCGTCAAGAGGGGGGGTGGGGGTGTGAGTGGGATGACAGAGGGACCCTGGAACCAGGCAGAGAGAAAGTGATGCTGGTGTTGGTGTTGGTAAGAACGTTCCATGCTGCAAACTCAGCTGTCCGTCATCTTGTGATCGCGGTTCTTCTTTAATTAAATTCCTTTCAAAAAATAATAAAAATAGGAACAAAACTGTAACCAGGAAAAATAAGAGAAGAGGACTGCGTGGGCAATTTCAGGAGAATTTATGGATCCATTCATGGTGAACATAGCCAGTATTTTAATGGATGTGAGTTGACCCCAATGCTGTTAGAGAAAATGAGCGGTGAACTTTGACCTCTTTATACAGGAAAAGAAATCCTTGTTACCTCATCAGTTGGGAGATAGGACAGTTATCGGAATGTTCTAGACACAGAGCTTCAGTTCACAAGGTCCGAGCACGCAGCAGAGGTTCCGTAGTGCCAAGGGTTCTCTGTCAGGGAAAGAAAGGTGCTGAGGCCGGAGGGAGCAGCCTGGCCCCGAGGACGGGCTTTTCTTACTAGACTGTAGCCAGAGGCTTGGCGTCAGATGAGTTTGTGAAGCCTTTGTGCATTAGCCGCTGGTGACATGTAGTTCTGGGCATTCCTGTCACATGTGAGTGATGATCGTCAGAGTGTGTCTTGCCTTGTCACCCAGTGATGCTCGTCTCTTGGTGTGTGCGGACAAACAGGCCACATGGGCCTCACTCACCAGCCTGCAGAAGGGTTTCACAATTTTAATTTTTAATACTTCCACATTTATAAAACTCAGTTTCTCAGAATATCTGTGACTTACAAACAACTGTTTGATTTCAGTTACTGATTTGGGTGTCCTCCTAAGAAGGGCTCAGGAGCCGGGGGCCACACCCCCACTGCTTGGCTGGGTGGGCCTGTTCACCACCTGGGCCTGCTTACGGTGCAGTTTGCCCACCAGCCTGTCGGGGGCCACTGAGGCCACACCCAGAGGTGCTGGCGGCCTGCAGAGCTACATCGTGGTGCGGGAGTGGGGACTTGAGCAGTGCCAGGGAATAAACTTGGCCCTTGGCCTACGCAGGGCAAGTGCCCCAGTCCCTAACTGCTCACCTGGCTCCTGTCATAGCTGTTTCATTATTCATTGGTTAATGACTGGGGCCTTCTTGGCCTCACCCAGCTGTGCAGGGCCTGTGCCATCAATGCCAGGGGTAGGACCTCGGCTCCTGCAGGAAACCCTGCTCTACCCTGGGACCATCCCCCAGCCCTACAGATCTATTTTCAACGTGTCGAGCAACAGAGGCAATAGATATTTTTGTTCACAGAAATGTCTCCCTTTGAACATGTAGACATTTTGAATAGTGTATTTAAAAAAAACCTGCTGAAAAGTGTTTAGATTTTAGGAACATTAAATCGCCAACATTGTAATTTGTATTTTTTTTCAGGTTATTTACAATTGTTTTCCTTCAGGACAAATTATCTTTGACTTGTTATTTATTCTTCCATGAAACAGGGATAGTGATCCTTTTAGAAAGCTGTGTCGGAACCTGAGTCTGTGAGAGTGGGAGTTGCTGTGTTGGAGCCGGGCTTCGTGGAAACATACAGTTCTGTAAGAATGTGAGTTCTTGTGTTGCAGTCAGACTTCGTAGATGCACAGACATTAGTCACGGCTCTGATCTTGGCAGTGTCCCGCTGTCTCCAATAGCAGAGTTTTATGTAGTAAATTCCTGTTGATGAGGTTTTCTACCTCGAACTTGGCAGAAGGTGCTGGAGTGATGGGGGGCTGCTGGACTCTGGCTTGACAGCAGTTACCTACTCTCAGAGCCTGTCATATTTCTCCTTACCTCTTACTTCTTTATGCAGCAGGAAGTCATTTATGCTAATTCGCCCATTTGCATATAGGTTATAGAGTTCCGCGCTGTGCCGCTTGCTTGGGCCCCTTTAAGTGTCTGCTTAGATCAAAGCGGGGCCGTGAGATAGCTGTTGTCTGACACCAAGCTGTGTGGTGTTGTTTTCATTAAACATTTATCACACTTCCAATGTGACAGCAGGCAACTCGGTGCCAGGATAACATGTTTTCATGCAAAATTTATTGAAAAAGACGAGACTTTGTAAAGGGGGCTTGTTGCCTTTCAGCGGTGGCGAAGGGTAAGTGTTTGGTTGGAAGGGAGCTGCCTCCAACGCATCCATGGAACGCACCCGAGGCGGCTTGTGCGTCAGTTTTGCTAAACAGGTAAACAAACTCCTTCGTGTGTGTTTGTGTGTTGAGTTGTTCCTTTTTAAACATAGCTGTTTCGCTCTGTCTCATGCCTGGAGTGTTCTTGGGTGTTTCGTATTAGTCTGTAATGGATCGCTCACTTTCCATTGTGTAGGTTGGAGTGTTTCTCTCTGGGTATTAGTTTTATTCAGCAGAAACAATGTGTAATTCTTTCCAGAAGACCAGGTCAAGAAAAAAGGAATTTAACCAGACCAGAAGAATGATCAGCAGAAGTGGGAGGCGGCCTCCAAGCTGCTCCCGGGTGCACCTTTCTCTTACTCATCATGTCGGTACATTTAATTATCCCTGCGACTCCCAGCGGGGTCTGATTTGAATTATGCCCGTTAGAGCATTAAGTGGCACGGATTGTAGTTTCATTCTTCCTTTTTTGTGGTTGCCTGACTATGAAAAGCCTGGAGATGAGAGAAGGTACTTTTATTTCCCTCTTTTCATTTCATGGGAGGCTGCGGCATTAAGGGTTCTGTGGGGTGACGTGAAGGAGTTAGCAAGAGCGTGAAAGGTAACTGTGTGCTGTATGCTTTTGAGTGAATTTGTGCCACACGGGCTATAAAGAGTTTGCCAGAGCACCTGTGCCCATGCACAGTCACAGCCTCAGCGTCAGACAAAGCATACAGCCGCGACCTCAGCGTCAGTCAGAGCAACTGTTCTCATGCACACAGTTGTGGCCTCAGCGTCAGTCAGAGCACCTGCCCGCGCAGCCCACATCAGTCAGAGCACCTGGCCCATGCACACAGTCACGGCCCTCCAGCGTCAGTCAGAGCAACTGTTCTCATGCACACAGTCGCAGCCTCAGCATCAGTCAGAGCACCTGTGTCCATGCACACAGTCGCAGCCTCGGTGTCAGTCAGAGCACCTGGCCCATGCACACAGTCGTGGCCTTGGCGTCAGTCAGAGCACCTGGCCCATGCATACAGTTGCGGCCTTGGCATCAGTCAGAGCAACTGTTCTCATGTACACAGTTGCAGCCTCGGTGTCAGTCAAAGCACCTGGTTCATGTACACAGTTGCGGCCTCGGCATCAGTCAGAGCACCTGGCCCATGCACAAAGTCGCAGCCTCGGCGTCAGTCAGAGCACCTGGCCCATGTACACAGTCGTAGCCTCGGTGTCAGAGCACCTGTGCCCATGTACACAGTCGTGGCCTCGGCGTCAGCCAGAGCACCGCCGACACGCCTGTCAGAGCACCTGTGCCCATGCACACAGTCGCAGCCTCGGCGTCAGCCAGAGCACCTGTTCTCATGCACACAGTCGCGGCCTCGGCGTTAGTCAGAGCACCTGTGCCCATGCACAGTCACGGCCTCAGTGTCGGTCAGCGGCTGCATGAAACCTCTGGAACAGCCCACAGCCTTTCTTCCCTTGCTGTTGGTGTTCTCATTTGTGTACAGTTTATTCTATTTAGCTTAAGTTGCTTAAAATACTGAATGGCCCTTCTTGGATTTAAATTTAAAAAAAATTGACTAACATCTTTGTGGAGCTGTTCACACCCAGGCTGATTTACTTCACAGTCATGACTGGTGTCACCCAGTGACCGGTCCTGCCCCAAATATTCTGCCCAAGAGAGACCTTGAACTGAAGGCCTTGGTGTTTGCCTCCAGTCAGGTCACGCTTGGCTCTGCCAACTACACATTGGCACTTATTGTTAAAGGAATACAGAGGGTATAAACTTGGAGCACCAGATCTTTGCTTTCCAAACAGGCATGCGGTTCCCCTAAAAGCTAACGACTGATTTTCGTAACTCCTCATAGTTCTGATTTATACCACGTTGAAAAGCACCTCGGATGTGACTTCCGAGTGGTGCCGGGCCTGACAGGGCCTGGGAGTGAGTGTGTGCTCTCCTCTGGCTCTCGCTCTCCCCTCCCTCACCCCCTCCTCTCTTCCCCTCTCTCCTCTTCGTCTCTCTCTCCCCCTCTCTTCTTTAATCTCCTCTCCCTCGCCTCTCCCCCAGGCCCCCAATCTTCTTAGTTCTACAAGGCGTCCTTCTTGGTCTTTCTTCTCATGGATGTGGCTTCTTCAAAAGAAAATAGATGGGAATAAGCCCTAATATTTGGGCAGCCTGTTGGATGGGTCTTGGTCAGCACAGAGACTGTGCAGAAATTTAAATTTTGGGATTATGCAGCAATGATGTGGGATCTAGAATCCACCTGGTATTCACCTGGTGATGTTCCTGTTACCGAATGGGATAATAGACGCTAGTTTTCTCTGATTGTGGGGAAGAGGATTGGACCACACGTGGTGATAGTTCTCAGGGCTGACTCCTGACTGTACTCGGATCACTCCTGGCAGTGTTGGGTGGACCACATGTGGTGCCGGGAACTGGACCTGGGTGAGCTACACGCAAGGCAAGTGCCCTGCGAAGCACTCTGATTGCTCGGCCCTGTATGCTAGTTCCAGAGCGGCTGACTTGCATGTTACCCTACAGCAGATAGGGTGTGTGGTCAGCTGAGGGGTTGGAATGTGTCTCTCTGGATAGGTGTGGATCGCTCTTCCACTAAAACATGTTACCCTACAGCAGATAAGGTATGCAGTCAGCTGAGGGGTCGGAATGTGTCTCTCTGGAAAGGTGTGGATCGCTCTTCCACTAAAACATTCCATTCAGGTAAGGGCTGTTGACATCGCATAGATCTCGAGGCATTGAAAGTGGGTGATTAAAGAAAAATCCAGATGGTGTCCTGGGGCTTAATACCTATAATGTAAAGCTAAGCTGTGGCCCTGGTTCTGAAGATTGCATAGAAGTGCGGGAAGCCTGGGACGATGCTGAGGAAGAGATTGGACCTCGTGGGCCGGTGCGCATGTGCCGATCACTAACAGCAGGTGTGATTAGGGGACCACAACAATGAGTGCTGCTGTTTTAATTCTTTCCAGAGTCCTAGAGGAGGGTTTGGAATGGCAGCCTCTGGCCCCCCCATGGACGTGCCCGTCGGTGGCAGGCCACCTGGAAGTACATCAGGAAAATCAATTTGGCTGTTTTGTTGCAGTCTTATGAGCTTTTATTTTTTTTGTAAGAAAGATCCAGGAGGGCTTTCTACTTTAGGAAAAGCACCTGGTCGACACCAAATTTTAAACTGTGACTCAGGAATCAGCTGGATTGAACCATCTATTGTGACTGCTGATGAGTCAGGCCCACTCTGCATCCATGCAACAAAACGAACGATGGGAAGAGAAGAGGAGGGTCCCCCTCATTCCGGACCGATCAGAGCCGTGAGCGACAGGTAACTGCAAAGACCATCCACTTCACCTCTCAACCAGAGTGGCGCCGAGTGTAGAGAAGCCTAGTGCTCTGACGGACGCACACCAGGAGGGGACATTTGGCTTGGCACTGTGAGGCGACCGTCCCCTCAGAATCCGAATGGAGAGCAGTAGGCGCAGGGCCGAGTGCTGCAGGCAGGGGGACCATGAGAGAGCAGGCCTCGAGCGGGGAGCCAGGTGGGGCCTGGCCGGGGGGCTGGGCTGGTAGCTGGGGCGGGGGCCCAGTGTGAGGCCGTTGAGGGGCACAGAGAGAGCCGCGCTCCTCGGGCCTGGTAAACCTGGTTAAGGATTTGGGGCTCTATCTGAGGAGTAGCAGGATGCCTTTGAAGTGTGTTAATCTGATGGGTGACATGATCAGATTAGTGTTCTGAAAAGATCACTCCAGCTGCAGTGTGGAAACAGATTGCAGAGCGCAAGCGAGAGTGGGTCAGAGACGCAGATAAGTCGCGCGTTGTCTGTGGGAGATGGGACGGTAGCCGGACCAGGGATTTGGCTTTGGAGATAGAGAGGTTGACGAATCGGAGACATATTTATGTATCTAATGATGGCTTTGACTTGGCAGAAGGGACAAAAATACTGGAGAATAACCCTTTGTCTTCGGCTTTCTGTCACGCAGTGATGGTGCTGCTCTCCCAGGCCTGGAGCTGGGAGGACGAAGGTGTGAGGCAGAAGCTCCTGTTGGCCGAGGGGCTTCCAGAGGGGCCCAGAGCCTTCAGGAGGTGGTGGAGGTGGGAAGGAGCGGTCACTCAGCACTTGGTTACTTTTTAATCTTTAGCTCTTTGGGGATTCTACTTGGAGGTAAAAATTATGGAAAAACAAAGAGGAGGGCCGAGTGGCCAGAGAAATTTCTCCATGTAGGGGATTTATTGACAGCAGCTGCTGGGCCACCACTGTCCCTCAGGCCAGGGACTATTAGTCCTCGGCCATCCCTCAGGCCATGGCCATACGGCAGGCCAGGGCCATCCCTCAGGCCACAGCCATATCTGAGGCCACATCTGTCCCTTAAGCCCCGGGCCACACCTTGGACAAGGCCTTTGTCTCCTGGTCACATTAAATGCTCTGAAGTTTTTAAGAGTGTTACTATTTTTGTTTCAGGGATTCGTGGCGATGCTCAGGGGTTACTCCTGGAATGCTCAGGGGTTACTCCACTTTCAGGAATTGCTCCTGAAAGTGCCCAGGGACCATTTGGGGTGCCAGAGATTGAACCCGATGGGCCTTGTGCAAGGCAAACGCCCTCCCCACTGTGCTATCACTGTCCCTCCGGCCCCTTTAATTTACTTTTAATATTTTTTGGTGTACGGTGCTGTAATGGCTTGTCATGAATATCTCTTAAACACCACACCCACAGCCGCTGTCCCCGCTCGTCCTCCTCCAAGCAGCCCAGACCCTTCTCTCCCCCCCCAGCCCAGCTGTGTCAGGTCCCCGTTGTGTTGCCTCTGGGTTGTTGCAGCTGTGCCGCTGTGTATCTTTCAGCCCCACGCACGAGACATCGCTCTGTATCTGCTCCTTCTGCTCTGACTTCACTGGGCATGAGCTCCTCCAGCTGCGAATCGCATGGTTTTGTTTTCTTGGAGCTGCATTGTATCCCTTCGTGTGTACAGGCCAAAGCTTCTTGGTCGTTTCGTGTGTCGTTGGATTGGATCGTTTCCACTTCTTGGGTCCTGTAAACTCAGTGCAGGCCGCGAGGAACTCCTTACGCCCTGCCGAGGCGGCCTCCTAATTTCATTAGCCTTCCATACACACAGAACATAGGTGTGTATATAGCCTCTTTTTAAGTTGGTGTTTCTGTGTTTTGGGATAGATGCCAAGAAGTGGTATTGCGGGTCACATGAGAGTTCTAGTCCTGTTTTCCCGAGAACTCTGTGTATCACGTTGGAAGCTTTTAAAGGTGTCTCCTATAAAGGGGTAGTTCCTAGCAGGGCCAGAGACCAGTAGGGCATGACCTTGAGCCTCCAGGAACTTGAGTATTTTGGGAGTTAGGCAGGGAAGCAGACGAAGCCATGTCGTGTGAGGGCTGCGGCTGAGGGCAGGCACCGGGGGACATGTAACCCCAAGTGCATGAGCTGGAAGAACCCTGGGAACAAGAGAGAGAAAGGGAGGTCCTCAGTCTGCTTGGCTGCAGATTCGCTGGAAGCCAAAGTGCAAACCTGCGCTGCTGCAGCGTGGAACAGGGAAGAGACGCTGATGTATCTGGCTCCTCCGCCCTGACTGCGTAGACCTCCTTCTCAGTTCCAGTTCCTGCTCCGTTTCCGTGTGATCTTGGCAAGGGGCTTAAATCTCTGTCTTGGTTTCTTTATCTGCACGATGACCACGATGAGTCTAACTTGGTCATGGAATTGCCTGAGGGGCAGAGGAGGTGCCCGGAGCTCTCCCAGAGGCGGAGAGGTTGGACAGGAGAAGGCGGTGAGAAGGTGGCTCGGCTGAGGTGGAGAAAACAAACTCCCTGTACTCCGTCGCCCGATTAATATGTGGTGGTTGACTTGGGAAAGACACTGGGTTTCGGGCCTCTTCTGCGTGTGCCTGAAACAGGAAGTCAGGTACGTGGTCTCGGCCCTTCCAGCTGCCATCCCCAGCCACACGTGTCCATCTTCAAACCGGGAAATGATGTTACGATTCACAATAAAAGCTGCAGTTGCCCCAAATCTAGTCATTTGTTGATTTTGAGTCGTTATGTGGCAACACCCACAGGTCTACGTCTGTTCTGTGTCTAACCTTGTTTTTATGTGGCTGCTTACTTAAATCATTTTTTTTGTTTTGATAATAAAAAGAGACTTTTTTTTTCCTTTTCTTTTGCTTTTCAATAACCCTCTTGTAAAAGACTATTGTTTGCCGTGGCCCTTTTAATCTGCCCACGAGGAATTCCAGCCGAATGATAGGGGGCTGTGAAAATCCAGTTAGCGTGAGCTGTAATCTTTTTGCTGGCTTTAAATAGTTAGGGTACCATGCAGACGCCCTGCAGATAACAGAATCAAAACATACAGTAATCGTCTAAACGTGGGCTCTGACTCGGCTGTTTGGGAGCCGTAGCAGGAATCTCTAATAACCATTTACTTTTCAAAAATAAATGTTTGGTCATGATACCGAATAAAGTCAGGTTATATATTAAAAGTCTTGGCAGTCTCCATTGGTGAGAAGTATTGATTTCAGAAAATTTGATATTATCAACTATTTATAATATCATTTTATTATAGAAAGCCATCTTTTAGAGAGATTATTTATAATCCTTTTCAGCCATCTACTTCAGGCTGAAGGGAATCAAGGATTGTCGATAATCAGGCTTCTGAATTATAATAGAGGAAAGTTTGCTGCTTCTGTTATTTTCTTAGAAAAGAAACTGGTTCCCCTAATGCAGTTTATTGGATTTAGGTAGCAAAATATGCCTGATAACTTTGTCAGATGGTGTTCTATTTCTCCAGGTTTTGCGGCTGCTCTCCACTGTGTAAGTCAGGAGATGGGTCTCGTCCATTAGATTCCGCATCAGGGCCATGAGGAACTCCTTAGGCCCTGCCGAGGCGCCTCCTAATTTCATTAGCCTTCCATTTTCTAATGCTGCTGTTGATAATACTCTGGTGAAGTTTATAAAATAAAATAGGCTGTTTGTTGAAACCAGTGTCTGAGTGTTGCCGGCATGGCCCAGCTGCGTGAGGGGTCCGTAACCATTAGTAACCCCCCACTCCCAGGAGCCGCCAGGCCTTTGCTTCGCAGGATTCTGAGAGCGGACCCCGGACTCCGGCATCCTGAAGTCGAGGCCTGCTCTCTGCTTCATGCCTTGCCTTGCGCAGTTCCTGGAGCTCGCTCTGCCAGTCCTTCGGAGAACAGAGCCTGCTCTCCCTGACCACACAAACCCCAAACACACCGGGCTTCTCAGCTTCTGAGCACTGTCCATGTTCCAGTTCTTCGTCTCTAGAAACTTCCTATGAAGGGACTTTCCAAACATTATAAAGCAGAGGCTCGCAGGAGTAGGCCCGGTTCATTTCTCCTTTCCTTCTACCCATTGTCACCGTATTGCCTGTTTTCGCTGAGCCATGCATATCCTCAGAGTTTTAGAGAAACTGTGATTGTTAGATTGTGTGATACTGCACAGTCGCCCTGCCAATCTAGCCGGCTGCTACCATGAGGAGTATGTTTCTGTCAACCGCACAAAGGCTAGGAGGCTCGTTCTAAAAGTTTCGAACAGTTTAGTATTCTGAACTCTGTGCAGTGTGCCATGGACCTCCGTGGACTGTTCTGACGAGCAGATACTCACTGTTTGTGTTTTAGGGCCACACCTGGCGGTGCTCAGGGGTTACTCTGGGCTCTGGGGATTCTGTGGGGTTCAGGGGATTGAACCCAGGCTGTCTTCTAGCTGGGCAGGCACCCGACCTGCTGTACTGTCTCCCGAATCTGTTGGTTTTGTGGTCACTCCTAAAGGGGCTCAGGGCTTACTCCAGGTCTCTGTTCATGGGTCACTTCTGGTGGGATTTGGGTAACCTGTGTGTGTGCTGGGACCCAGCTAGGCTTGGCTACGTGCAGCATAGGCTGTCTCTGTGGCCCCTCTGCTCCTCCTCTTCTTCATCTTCGTGCCCCTCCTCTTTTTTATTATTTTGGGGCTGCACCCAGCAGTGCTCAGGGCTGACTCCTGGTTCTGTGCTCAGGATCAGTCCTGACTGGCTTGGGGGAACCATGTGGGGTGCTGGGGATTGGACCTGGGCCAGCCACATACAGGCAAATGCCCTCCCTGCTGTCCTGGCAGTCCAGCCCCTCTTTTCTGACATGTCCTGACGCTGATGAGCAACACACCAACTGCTTCCAACCAGGCTGCTGGCGCCTGCCCCACAGAGCACTGTCCACTCGCAGCCTGAGGGTCGGCCCTGCCAGTCTTCTGCCTGGACATTCATGTCTGACATGCCCACAAGCCTGACTGACCTTATTTGTGCACCCCGAGAGCTCTGTCCTCTGTGCTGACCGTCCAGGAGGCCCGTCCAGGGTCGTCATACTGCTGCTCATCTCAGTCACATATGTTCCGGCCCCTCAGCACCGTAAGGCCCAGGCCCCCGTGTGGCCAGTCCCTGCCCATTTCTCTCCACCGCTCATCCTCGGGCTTGTCACAGAGGCAGCTGCCTCTGCTCCAGCCAGGCTGCCTTTCCGCTCATAGACACTCGGCCCCTCCAGAGCGGGGTGTGTCCCTTGGCTAAGCGTGTCCTGCACAGAACTCGGCTGTCTTCTGGGGACCTTGTCGGCTGCCGATGCCCTTACGTGAAATTCTGAACCGAACATTGCTGCGCAGACAGGGGTTCTCTAAGAAGTTCCTTAAAACTGAGAATTGGGAGTGTAAGAATGTCCCTCCCTCCTTCTTACACTCTCACACTCCGAGCCTCCCTGTGTCACCCTCTCCTCAGCACCAGCCACTGTCCCTGCCGCCCAGCGTGGGTTGTGCTTCGGGTCAGCGTGGACAGCAGTGAGGTCATGCTAGGTGGACTCTGCCACTTGGTTTCTGTGGTACTGGGAATTCTGAAGTACTGGGGGGTATTTTTCAGTAGAAATATTTTTGCAGTCCTAGGAATCAAACTCAAGGTCTTATACCTACAAGGCGAGTAAGTGCTTTCCCCTGAGAGACACCCTCAGCCTCGATGAAGCAAAGTTTTATATGTTTTAATCAATATTCTAAAACTAGCTGCTTTTTCATTTTCCTTGTGTAAGTGTGGTTCCCCCTTAGTTTTAAAAGCATTTACCTTGGCTATCGTCACATTCGTATCCTGCAAAGCAAACAGAATGGGGGTGCGGTGCCATGGACTCTGTGGACATGGGGGTAACGCGCAGACTGTTAATAGCATTTAAAGATGTTTTGCCTCGTGTCAGAAAATGGAGTAAGTGGTAACTATTGAGTGGTTACCGACCTGTTCCATGCGCTGAGCCCCCAGCCAGATCTTTCACTGTAATATTCCTGCCGACAGGCCGTGACCACCCAGATGCCCCTGAGTTTAGGTTGAGAGAAGACAGCACCGTCGCTCACTGACGTGACGAGCGTGGGGGCAGCCACAGCAATATTCTGAGCTTGGGGACATATGGTAGCAGGACCCTAACCCGGGTCTCATGCAGGCACGAGCTCTGCCTCTGAGTGCTAACAGGCCCGAGACTTTGTTCCGTCGCATTTGGAAGGGCACAGGCATTGTAATATGTAAAATGTTTGGGGGAGAGGCCCACACTTGGCAGTGCTTTGTGGAATAGGCAGTGTGGATTCTCAGGCCTGGGACCGCTGCATACAACACCTGAAAGTATTGTTACAATACTTAAAGCCAAATTTGTCTCTTCGGCTGAGTTTCCTTCCTTCCTTCCTTCCTTCCTTCCTTCCTTCCTTCCTTCCTTCCTTCCTTCCTTCCTTCCTTCCTTCCTTCCTTCCTTCCTTCCTTCCTTCCTTCCTTCCTTCCTTCCTTCCTTCCTTCCTTCCTTCCTTCCTTCCTTCCTTCCTTCCTTCCTTCCTTCCTTCCTTCCTTCCTTCCTTCCTTCCTTCCTTCCTTCCTTCCTTCCTTCCTTCCTTCCTTCCTTCCTTCCTTCCTTCCTTCCTTCCTTCCTTCCTTCCTTCCTTCCTTCCTTCCTTCCTTCCTTCCTTCCTTCCTTTTCCCATTCATTCATTCATTTATTTATTTGTTTATTTTTGGGCCACACCCTGCGATACTCAGGGGTTACTCCTGGCTCTGCACTCAGGAATTACTCCTGGCACTGCTCGGGGACCTTATGGGATGCCGGGGATTGAACCCAGGGTCGGCTGCATGCAAGGCAAACGCCCTACCCGCTGGACTGCTCCGGCCCCTTATTTGTTTATGTATTTATTTTGATTTTGGGTCACACCCAGCGATGCTCAGGGGTTACTCCCTGGCCTTGCATTCAGGAATTACTCCTGGAGGTGCTGGGGGCCCTATGGGATGCCAGGAATCGAACCTCGGTCAGCCACGTGCAAGGCAAACGCCCTCCACGCTGTGTGGTCCCTCTGTCCCCTACTTGCGGTGATAATGTGCCTGTTGGGGGGTGGGGAGGAGCGATAGTCCAGTGGGTAGGGCATTTGCCTTGCACGCAGCCAACCGGGTTAGATCCCTGGCATCCCATATGGTCCCCCTAGCACTGCCAGGAGTAGTTCCTGAACGAAGAGCCAAGAGTAACCCCTGAGTGTCGCCAGGTGTGACCCAAAAAGCAAAATAAATAAGTAAATAAATAAATAATGTTGCCTGTTGGGAAGATGTGCTGCCATCTGCTCACACTGTGACGTCTGTCTCTGTGTGCTTATGCCCTTGCACATGTGTGTGCTTGCCGTGTGTTGGGAGCATGGTGTCCAGCTCAAGCCGCGTTCCTGGAGGCCCGACTCTTGGTGCCTTCCCTTTCCCACCCACCAACCCCAGTTCACCAGTGACCGTCAGACATTCCTGATCCCTTCCTTCCTCTCTGTACTCCCCTTTTCCTTTCTTCCGTTTCTCCTTACCTTGGTCCCTCCCTTCTCCTGTCCTAGCTTGTATAGTTTGCAGGCTTGTGAACCCACAGCATCCATGGGCTCTGCCGTCCTGTGAAGCCACTGTGGACGGAAGTCCTTAACGGAATAGTTGCATCTTTGTCGCATTGATCTTATTTATCACGACAGGCAGCAGGGCCCGTTTGACCGGAAGGACTAGGCTTTGCCAGTTCTTGGTCCAACTGTCAGAACTTGTTATGAAGACCAGCAGCTTCCCAAATGAGTGTGAACAATATATCCGCGTTAATCATGTGGAGGTGGGTTGTGTTTGAGTCTGTATTTCCTCGTTTGTGTGCAGATGAGGTAGACGCTGTAATAGCTCCCGTGTCATGATTCCGGGGGCTTCCTCTGTGTGGTCTGACGGGCGAAGGTCAGTGCCCTAGAGTGAGGAGAGCTGTCTCTGTCCCCGGGGTTGCTCCCAGGTGCCCCCACACCGCAGGTCTCGCCCTCCACCCTGCCATGCATCAGGTGGCCAGGATTTGCCTATGACCCCAGCATGTCCTGTTGACATCACACATCAGTGTTTTCAACCGTCGCAGCCGGGATGGGGAGCCCTGTGGTTGAGTCCCTTTACTGTGAATATTTGTACCACCAAGAAATTTCTTCACATCATCACGAGTTCCGTGCTGGGTACCCAGAACTGTAATGGTCATGCTGTGACATTGCCGCATAGCCACCCCCCGGCCCTGCCATGGTGCTGCCCATGTAGCTGCCCCCTGGCTCTGCCGTGGTGTTGCCTGCATAGCCGCCCCTAGCCCTGCCGTGGCGTTGCCCACGTAGCTGCCCCCTGGCCCTGCCGTGGTGTTGCCTGCATTGCTGCCCCTGGCCCTGCTGTGGTGTTGCTCACATAGCTGCCCCCTGGCCCTGCCTTGGTGTTGCCGTGTAGCCACCACCTGGCCCTCTGCCATGTCATTGCCCGCTTAGCTGCCCCCTGGCCCCGCAGCCCCGTCCTGCCTCCTGTATGTCCTCCCTCGCCCAGCCCTGAGCTGTTGGTTGTCGTGAGGCTGCCAGTCTCCTTCCTCGGCAAGTTGCTCTGCTTCTGTCTCTCTCACTGGATGCTGCTCTCAGAGCCTGCCCCTCTGTGCGATGTTCTCTGGCAGTGACCTTCAGGCAGGCGGGTGGGGAGGGTTTGGCCCAAACCACGGAGGTTTTGGGGTGTTCTTTGAAGCGCAGTACCGAGGTCTCAGGACGCCTTGGTTCTGTCCAGTGTCATGGTGCTGATTTGCGATTGCAGGGTCGGGCGGAGGCATGAGCAGAGGCTGGTCTGCAGGGCTGCACTCAGCCACACCTTCTCTGACTCGAGGCCCCCTCAGTTTCCTGGTCCACACGCTGGGGATGAAACAAAGCAAGCTGACAGGTTTTGTTTTTTCCTAATCAGTTCCGATTTGCAAAAGCGAACATTTTGGGGACATCATGAGAAAAACCCTACTGCTTCAGATGATACTTCAGATGATACTGTTACTGCAAACCCCAGAAAACAGATCTGTAGAAGACTGGGATTCCAGACCAGGACGTACCAGGAGCCGCACTTGGGGAAGTCACAGCTCATGTCCTCACCTTTCAAATTCTGCCAGATAGGTCAGGATTCAGTTCTAAGAACGAATTCACGTTGCTGCCTACATAAGCCCCTTCTGATAATCAGTAAACACACCTTTAGGTGTGGTCTGGTTAAGAAGGATACTTGATCAGCCACCTCCCCCTGCATGAGAGTCTGAGCTCAGGAGCACTTGGCTCTGACGGTCAGTAGACTTAAAGCGTTAGGGTGTGGCTTGGTTAAGCCGATACTTGACCCCTAGAATCTGCTCAGCAACACTTGGCTTTGAAACAGTCAAGCCTGAACTTCTCTCTCACAGTTTTTGCTGCCAGTGGAGATGTTGACTTTTTTTTTTTTACATTGTTCTGAGTGGTGTTACGTGACACCGAACGGTAACTTCCGTCCTTGGAGTAGAACATTCTAGTCGGCTGCTCTGAAAGAGCCATGTGGAGTGTATGGACGGAGAAGTGGGCCAAGGGGGACAGCCGCCGGAGTGGTGGGAAGGCCACACTTCTCCTTCTCCCCACAGCACCAGTGCCCCGTACCACCCATGTGCCAGCCCTTACAGGTGATGAGCCGCCCGTATTTCAGCGATTTCACTGGCTGCTGACCATCGTCAGAGACGCATCTGTCCCCATGCGCCAGGACAGCAGCCTGCTGAGCTGTGTCTCTGCTTCGTCCCTTGTGGAGTTTTTTCTTCTCCTCACGAGCCTTCTGATTACTCTCAGGTTCTTGGGCTTGAGCTCATGGGGGAGTGGCCACTTTGTGTCTTTGCAGCTGTTCTTGACAATTTCCTAGTGACCACTGCTAAAAGTGGTCTGAAGTGCTGACCACGGCGTGACCACTTAGTGAGAACTTGGTTGTTCGGAGAGTTAAGAGAAGCAAGTGCCCAAGTCAATGGCGTCACTCTGGGTTTTCCACATCTAATACAAGAATTAGGGTAGCCCTCATAGGAAGCTTCCTCTGTACATTTAAGAATGTTTTAATTGAGTTGTAAAGCTTTTAAGTCCCTGAAAATCATTAATTTGGGGATTCTTTTAATGATCAATGCTATGTGTTCAGAAAAAGCACTGTTAAAATTTAACTTCAAAATTCACGGAGAAGCACAGTAAAATCTTGATATGTGATATACAAAAGACCAATCCCGGTTATTTCTTTTTTATGCAGATGTGTTTGATTTAGACATAATTCCCCAACATCACATGAATTTCCATCTGTGTAACCCCAGTGTTCTTAAGCAGTCTGTGGGTACCTCATGCTCTGGGCTATTTTCGTTCCACACGTATGGAAACTGTGACTGCCTCAACACTTTTGGCGATGATATGAATAACAATTGTTTGTTGTTCTTATTCTCTATCTCCCTGGATAGCTGCTGTCTGCAGAAGCCGAATCAGTGGCGGATAGCTTTTGTCAGCCCTTATCCAAGCTGTACACTTGGAAGGAAGAGCAGGGATAATCGCCTCGATCTAATTAGGGGTTAAAAGAGGCCATGACTGTGATGCGGCAGTCAGACACCTTACTGTAGCAATCCTGTTTGGTTAGAAAAATAAGGTTGTCATATTGATTATTCAAATGGGCTGGTATTGGGCAAGGCGCAGAGGCCGGCCTTGCAGCTGAAGCAGCGACTCAGAAGACGGTGCTCGCACATGTATTATGCTGTGGCTGGTTTGCTAATTCGGAGTTTCCAGAAGGGAGGCATAGTTTAAGCAGATGATTCCAAGGTTAAACTGATCATCTGGAGTTGAAGTTTAGCCCCACCTGTGGGAGCCAAGATTATGTAAATTGAGTCAACCACGATTAAGCGGCCATTTTAGGTCTCTACTGAGAGTCTCCCTGTAAATACGAAAGCATCTTTAGAACCGTCTCTATTGGCTGAATCCGTGTTCGGCAGCATGGAAAGACAGCCCTGGTGTTTGTGGCTCCATGTTCACAGCAGAGAATCTGAAACAAGCCTGAGTGCCTGTGAGCAGAGGGAGAAGGTAAAGAAGCCGGCCGTGTCCGTAGTGGGTGAGCACTCCCCACGGGCGCCCGATGGCTCGTGCAGTTTCCGCCAAGTGGCCTGCAACTAGAGGAGATACGTGCGGATGAAGTCGGGCCGAAGGAGACAAACAAATCATAGAGCACTGTCTCGTGAGCGGATAGAAGATCCGCATGCGGGAAGAACACAGGATCAGTGGCTGCACCCCTGAGGAGGTGACCTACAGAACGGTGTTGAACACGGAGGACATCAGAGAGAGACCTGGGGATGGTGTTGGAACATCTTATGTGTGAAACTGCTGTTAACAGTATTATAAACCACGGTGTCTCAAAACAATGGGGAAAGGTCACTGATGTTAGTCCCTGGGTGTCCTTCCAGGGAGGACTCGTGTGCCTGCCTGGCCGCTGCCTTCGTTTCCCTCCTTTCCCTCTGTCTCCTTTGTCCTGTCTTCACTTGGGTTTTCAGAACTGTGGATGTGGTTCTGGAAGAGAAGTACGCAGAGTGGCAGGTAGAAAGTTTGAACATCCCTGTACAACCTTTAGTCACCGTTTTCTCCGACTTCCTAGCTGACTGCAGGCCCACCCGAGTGGCCACGTCTGTCGCCTGCATCTTGGTGTATGTACCCTGTGTGGTCACGGGACACCTGCAGTCGGCCTCCACCCAGAGCACCAGCTTTGAGAATGAAGACGTGGCGCAGTAGTTCCCTCCCCTGTTTGCCCGTGGTTTCTCTGGTTTGGGCGGTTCTCTCTTCTCTTGCTGTCATCACAATTCATGGAGTTTTAATTCGCCTGCTTCAGTTTGAGCTATTATTTGGTTATTTCTTATGTCGCTCAAATCGTAGGAAGTTTGATCAAACTGGAATCTCTTCAGATTGACTCCCTGTGTCCTTTTCACTAGAGCCAACTAAATAATGATTTTCTTATTAGGCATTTGTGGGCAGGAGTCCCAGAGCCTGGGAGCTGCGTGTATGAGTAGCTGACTCCTTTCATTTAAGAATGGTATTGAGAGCTCAAGGTAGGATGCAGGCAGTGTTCTTACAAGAGTTCAGTGCACGGTGCTTAACTTAATTTTATTGAAGTTGAAGTGTGATCAGCTAATTTTATCTGCTATTATGGAGGGAGATAAACACCAATAGTTTTAAGATATCACTTAAGCAAATGATATGAGAGATCCATCTTTTGTTCAAATATGTTAAAATAGTTTGAAATGTGTATCGTAGGCTCAGTGAATTTAATCATTTAAATTTAGTATTCCAGAATGTTTACTTAAGGCTTAGCTTATGTACTTATCTTTCAGTGCTTGTGTTCCTAATAGCCTAACATAATTATGTGTTTTGGAATATGGTATGAAAACAATCACTTTTAAAACGATAACCTTGAATTTATAAAATATCTATGCGTGGGGCCAGAGAGAAATAGTACAGGGTGTAGAGTGCTTGCCTTGCGTGCTGCTAACCTGAGCTCATTCCCAGGCAGCTAGTGAGCCCCACCAGGAATGATCCCTGTGTGCAGAGCCAGGAGTGAGCCCTGAACACCACATGGTGTGGTCCAACGGGAAAGAAATCGGGGGTGGGAAGCAAAAAGAGGAGAAAGGAAATAATGGGGGGCAGGGAACAGGGGCCTCGGGACCACCGGTGGTGTTGGCATGGTATCCGCGATATCCAGAGCACAGACTCGACAGCGCTGCAAACACGAGATGTCAGCTACAACCACAGAGATGACAGCTGCCTCCTGACACGGCACACGTCGGGTGGAGGGAAGCCGACCCTGCTGGTGGGATTGGTGTTGGGCTAGTGCACGCCCAAGACTCGTAAATCATAGGTGTAAGTCACAGCTGTTCACAGTTTTAAAAAAATGCCCAAATGATACAATAAAAATTTTCCTGCAAAGGAAGAAAACACACAAAACTGGTGACAAAAGCTATTGTTTTACTTTCATCAGCGAATAAAGAAAATAAACCAGGAGTTAAGTGTGACTTGTTTAGGAACGCAAAGGTGACTCAGTGTTGTGTTCTTATTCGCAATCGTGATAAAAGTGAAGGGCTTTAATAGCATTTATCCTTCTCCCTTTGAGTTATACGTGGTAATATGATTTAGAGTTCAAAATGCAGAGTATTGTTAAACAAGATGCTGTAAGTATGAGGTGCTTTCCTGTGAGGTGCGTTCTGTATGGACTCGGGAAGTCTGACAGCCCCGCCCCATCGGTGCCAGCTCCCCCACCTATTTGAGGTCGGTTCTTGCCCTAATCCTCAAAGGCAACCACTGTTTTGATTTCATTTATGGTGGCTTCGTTCCAGGATGTCATAACCATGGACTCATGTGGTAGCTGCTCCGCTGCATTTGCCTGTTTTCCCTCATGTCGTGTCTTTGAGGTTTCTCTGCGTTGGGCTTCAGTATTTTCCAGCATGGTGCGAGATTCTGCCCTTCATTCTATTGAAGCGTCATTGGGTTGTTTTCACTCTGGGGCTATTAGAAGTAAAGCTGCCTTTCTCTAAGAAGGATAATATATTTTTATCTCTCTTGGAAAAGATACCCAAAAGGCCAGTTTTGGATTTTTTGAGGCTAAACCAACAACTGTGAACATTGGTATACACATCTCTGGAGGAATCTTGTTTTTCTGTTGTATAAATGCTTAGAAATAGAATAGGTGGATTGTTGGTCAATGTATGCATGACTGCTTCATGGTTTGATGTGGTTGTTTACTTGAGTTTGTATTTCCAGAAGCAATGTTTGTTCCAGCCAGCACTTTCTGTCATTCTGTGACTTTTCTGGCATTTATTATTTTAGAATCCCGGCTCTTCTAATGGATATGAGTAGTATCTCTTACTAGCATAAATGTTTATAACTAACATAATTTTTATCGATGACTGTTGTAACATTTTTTGGTGCTTAGTGTGTGTGTGTGTGTGTGTGTGTGTGTGTGTGTGTGTGTGATTTGGGTCATGCCCATTGGTCCTCCTAGCTCTGGGTTTATGGGTTACTCATGGCTGAGCTCGGGTGACACTGTATGGTGCTGGGCGTTGAACAGGAGTCCTCTGTATGCGAGTGAGCACCTATTCCCGTACCCTTTATCCAGCCTGGGACGTTGGTATATTTTTCTTGTGTTTTCTCAAACCTTCTATTCATTTTTTCAAAAACATACCTGTTTTACTGTTGAGTTATCAAGATTTCTTACATATTCAGGGTCGAATCCCATTGTTAGAAAAGCTACGTGAGTGATTTTCCTCTCATCTCTAACAAGCCAGTTTGTGTCTTAACCGGGCCTTCAGGTGAGTCCCCGATCATCTGGAGTCCTGAATGGCGAGTTTTTCTCTTTACATTTGGGTCTGTACATTTAGTCGTCCACATAAAGTCCAAAATCGACTCACCAGGATCCACCAGAGACCTTTTGCTACTTGACTGAAATTGTTGGGTTTATATTTGTCATTCATGTTTTATTTTTCATAGATGTACTATACCTTTCCATTTACTTAGAATTTTGAACTTACACAAAATCAGCTCTTTTCCTTCTATAAATGTCTTTCAAGTCAGTAAAAAATGAAATACCTTCTGCCTCGTGTGGCCGGCGAGATAGTGAAGGACCATACATGGTCCCTTGCATGCTGCAGGTGACTCCTGAGCACGCAGCCAGGAATGGCCCCTGAGCACTGCCACTTAGAGCCCCCATACAAAGAAGTGAAAAAAAGTATCCCAGCGACCAAGTATATTCGTTGTTCTTATTGCTGGTATCTTTGTCCCATTTCAAATGTAGGTGAAGTTCTGAAACGATTTTATCATCTCTATTTTCAGGGTATAGTATTTCTTGTGTATCAAGGTTTTTATCTGATCCTAGTTGGGGAAGATTTTAGAAATCACTTCACATTTGATTTTTATTGAAAGAAGTTCTGTATTAGTTGAAGTTATTTTGTAGTTTTTCTCTTTTAATCTGGAATGCAGTGAGTATTAATTCATTTTCTGTCGTTTATTTGTCCTTATATCCCTGAGATGAATTTAAGATAATCATACTTATTTGGGGAAAAATAGCTAGATTTAGTTTTCTTGTTTGTTCATTTTTTTTTTAAGTTATTGGGTGCTATTTGCTTATTCTGTTTCTTCTTGCTTTCTCCTTGTCGGGTTTTATACAAGGATTTATGAACCAGCCTGTCAGAAAGTAAGGGGAGCACTAGGCCTTGCCGACCTGAGCTGAGGAAGGCACCCTGCGTGCTCAGGGCTGGAGGCCCACAGGAACACTCACGGGTCCCTCCCAGTTTTGCTGCAACCTAAAATAAGACTAAAAATTGGAGTCCATGTCATAGTTAATATCGTTCATAAATGTAAAGATGACTAGTTTATTATTCTCCAAAGATGGTTGGATCAGATTAAATTTCTGGTAGAACACCTGGAATGCAGCTGAGTGTCTGTGAGAGCTTCCTGATGCTCCCTGCTTACCTTTACCAGGGACTGAATGGTTCAGAAGGTGGAGGTTTGCTTTTTTTAAAACAGTTTTCGATAGGCATCGAGCCATTTACGCTACATGGCGGGCCCACGAGATTTTTAAGTTGTTTTAGATTCTGCAAACAACTGGTACTGGTGGCTGTTTCACATTTTAGCCATTGTGATGAGTTTGTGACTGCATGCTCTTATGGCTTAAGTTTTTATTTGCATGTCTCTCTCTTTCGGTGTCTCTCCCTTCCTGCCTTTTTATTTCCATGTTTCTGTCTTTCTGTCTCTTTATCTCTCTTTACTTCTTTGTCTCCTTGTCTGTCTCTGTCTCTTTCTGTCTCTCTCTCCCTCTTCTTCCTCCTTCCCTCCCTCCTGGTGGTGCTCCAGGAACTAATGGGGTGTGGGTAGTACCCTGGCTGCTATACTGTTTCTGGCGCCTCGTCTATTCTTTCTTGGTTGGACATTTGTGTCTTTTTGCGTGTGTGTGTGTATGTTGAGTTTTTCTCCTTAATAAAAGGAATCAGTCAGGTATAGTTACTATGTAGTAAGCTCCGTTTTAGAGTTTGTGTTTGGTTTGATGTGTATGTGCACCCATGAGAACCAGTCGGTGTTTGAGCGAGTTGCTCGTTGCTGGGCTGGCCCGCCTGTCTGCAGTCGCGACATAGCCCCCCATTCACGACACCCCCTCCTCCATGTTCCGAGCCGTGTGGCCTGTCACCTCAGAGGGTGTCCTCTCACTCGGCTCAAGAAAGATGCCATTCTTCCAGGGTGGTTCCCAGAACATTTCCTTAAGGAGAAGTTTCCCAGACATCTGTGCATGAGTGCTGAGTTCTGTTGCATGTTTAAGGAAGACTTTCTCAGGCGTCTGTGGGTCTATGTTCAGGTTAGTGGCAGTTTTGGCTGTTGTGAAGCCACAGTGGTCATACATGTACAAGCCTTTGTATGGAATGAGCTTTTATTTATATTCCTTAGTAGTGAGATTAGTAAACAAATTAGAGAAACAATATTATCCAGGTTATCTGTTTTTCCTTTAGTGAGCTTGGGCACTTTGTATATCATGGACTTGGTTAACTCTGCCCGAGGTGCTGGCCCTACTCATGGAATCCCCTTTCTTTCAGTTCAATGTCTTTAGCATCTGTGGTGAGGCGTCTCTTATTCTCTGCATCAATCATTTGTATCTTCTCTCCTTCCCTCATAAACAACCCCCATTTGTCTGGCTAGAAGTTCTTCGATTTTATTGATTTTTTTTTTATTTTGCAGAGAACTAGCTTTCCGTTTGATATTTTTCCCTTTACTATAGTTTTTTAGTTTTCTGCTTCTGTTCCTTTCCATGTTTGAATGGTATTATTTTCTTTACACTATTTTTGTGCTCATCAAGTATTTTTACACACATACATATAGATGTCTCAATTCCATGTGCATATAAATACACTTCTTGTGGTGTGTTCTAAGACCGTTCTAAGGCCCTTCGTCTGAGGCTGCCATCTTTGCTCACTGGGTGCTCTGCAGTTAAGCCAGCACCCACGCGTGCAGTCTCCTGGGTTGTATTTTCATTCTCATGCAGTGCAAGTGATTGTCATTGAACTTTGGTTTATTCTTTCATCTTGGATTATTTTAAAGTATGACAATCAGTTTTAAAATACTTTGGGATTTTTTTAAGATAGCTTAATTCATTTCTAATTTACTTTTTTTAAAACATTTTTATTATACCACCTTGAGAAATGCAATTATAAAGCTGTTCATGATTGGTTTTCAGTCATGCAGTGTTCCAGCACCCGTCCCTCTACCAGTACACATTTCCCACCACCAATGTCCCCTGAGTCACTCCCTCTCCCCCAGCCTGCCTCTATAGCAGCACTTTGCCTTTTCTCTCTCTCTCTCTCTCTCTCTCTCTCTCTCTCTCTCTCTCTCTCTCTCTCTGATTAACTTTTATTCTGTCAAGTAACAAACTTTGTGTTAATATATCTTTTTTTTAAGGCTTTATAAGACTCAGAGTAAGTTTTCTTTTCATTGTTGCTTTCCCCACATTTTGTTGGGGGGTTGTTTCATGCAGAAGCATACACATGTTCTTTTATTCTATGTTGGGCAGAATCCTTTCCCCATTTTGACTTTTACTCTCGATACAAATGTGTTTAGTGTCCTGGGAATCTACTCTGGGAAACCAAAAATACGCAGCAGAAACACCATCCCTACTTTTACGTTCATAGCAGCATTATTCACAATTGCCAGAATCTGGAAGCAATCAGAGTGCCCAAAAAATCGATGACTGGATAAAGAAGCTTTGGTACATCTACACAATGGAATACTATGCAGCTGTTAGGAAAAAGCGAAGTTATAAAATTTGCCTACAAATGGATGGACACGGAAAAGATTATGTTGAGTGAAATTAGCCAGAAGGGAGAGAGACAGATACAGAATGACTGCATTTATTTGCATAACATAAATATATATGTACATATTATGATACCAATATCCAAGGTCAAGTGAAACATATATCGGGAGGTCTTGTCAAAGGTGGAAATTATCACAGATGTGTGGGAGTCAGAGGCTAGGTAAGACAGAAAATGGAACAGTGTGCTAACAATTGTCGAGGGTACTAATGCCAACCTAGAACTGAGCATTAAATAGAGGCAAAAAGATACACATGACAGCCCTTTAATGTTTGTTCTGTAATCCATAGTCTGGAAGGGAAGGAAAAGAGAGAAGAGAGAGAGAAAGGGAAAGAAATAAAGAACCTGCCATGGAGGAGGGCTGGGGGGGGGGGGAGGGAACCGGGGATGTTGGTGGTGGGAGATGGGCACTGGTGGAGGGATGGGTGCTGGAACACTGTATGACCAAAACCCAAATATGAACTTTTTAATTGTATATCTTTGTAATTGCAGGAAAAAAAAACTTAAAAAAAAATGTGTGTAGTGAGCTAACGGAATTTGGGCAGGGCTGCAGAGTCTCTGCGGGTGGCACTCAGCTCTGTGCATGTGTGTTAGCGTAATGCTGCTCAGGCCTCTGTGCTTGGGCTGCTCAGGCCACCCCAGAGGGCCGTGCTGTGGCCGCACCTCAGATTGGCACCCGGATCGTGCAGCCGTCACCCTCCCCACCAGGCCTGTGTTCTCTTCCCGGTGCCTTCAAGACTGACTTTTATACAGTCCAGCTGATAAATTTATCCTCATGATTATTTCCTGTAAACCGTGTTTATGTCAAGGTCACAGATTTTCTTCTAGTAGTTTTATTGTTTTGGTTTTGAGGCAGCCACCAGGGATCGACTTGGGTCTCTGCCTGCCAGCTCCCGTCGTTGGCACAAGTTCAGATCATATTTGAGCTTATGCCAGTGGTCCCTTTCGACTCACAAATTGAGTCGGGCTTTATTCTTTTTTTTTTTTTTAGTTGTATCATAGATAGCCATCAAAGGGGTCTTTCTTGAGTGTGTTCTGTCGATACCTAGATGCTGAGTGAAAAATTCATTTCTTATGTAAGCTATTTTCCTGGTCTTGGCATTGCATTTTTTTTTCTTTTTGAGTCACACCCGGCAATGCTCAGGGGTTACTCCTGGCTCTGCACTCAGGATTTACTCCTGGTGGTGCTCAGGGGACCATAGGGGATGCCGGGGATTGAACACGGGTCAGCCACGTGCAAGGCAAACACCCTCCCTGCTGTGCTATTGCTCCAGCACTTACATGTTTTTTTAGACTGTAGATATTATTAATGTGTGATCTAGTAATGTCAGTTTGATTATTGCATTTGATTTTTTCAGGTTTTGTAGATTTTTATTTGAAAATGAGAAATTTGTTTCTTCATACTCACTTGATTTTCTGCTTCATTCTAGTCATTGTTTTCTCTAGTCCCTACCAGGGCCAGCGCAGTGCTCTGTCATCCCAGCTCCTGTCCTCATGGGTGGGGATGTGGGACCGACCGTCTAGGTAGTCCCTTACCAGGGCCAGCGCAGTGCTCTGTCGTCCCAGCTCCATGGCCCTCACTCCTTGCATGCCACCACCAAACAGAACCATGGCTGATGCAGAGTAGTGAGTTCTGGGCTACATCCAGCCATCCAGCCCATAGCAGACCTTTTAGGGAATGCGGAAGCTATTAGGGGCCAGGCCAGCACCATTCTCTGATGTCAGCTGCTTCATTGTGTGGGATTTCTGGAAATCTCCCCAAAGCAAGCAATAAGTTGAGGCCCTAGCTAGGAATGGGACTGGTGTGCGTTCAGATTTGGGGGTCCCCCTTCTGTCTCCCGCTGCCGGCACCTACCTTTGACTATGTCTGTGCCTCCAGTCCCCTCGGGTGCCAGGCTCTGGTTTATGGAGCCATCAGTTTTTTTCTCTTCCAAGTGAAACTTTGGAATTGTACTGCCCTTGGCAGCGTTTTGCCTGGTGTCCCAGGTCAGGGTCTGCCCTGTGATATCTGGTTTCCACATTTTCCTCTGTTGTAAGTTTTGTCCACCATCCACGCCTACACTGTTACCAGAATTAGCCTTTGTTCTAAAATCACACTGAATTGTCTTTCATTAAAGACTATGACATGAAATCATTCTTATATTAAAATTTTAATTTAGGTGTATTGCTGGTAGTTTTAAAGTGAGTGAAATTCTTGAAGGTTCGTTTCATTAACCACAGTAGATTTCATCTTTCTTTTCACATAAACTAATAGCTTTGGAGGTGATGGGGACTGAAGCTTTGTTTCTGAGACATGCCCAGCCAATTCTGGGTTGACGGTTGTGGGGATCATTCCTGACTGTGCTTGGGGACTGGGTCATGCCCTGGCTGGATCCCAGTCTCCCACTACCAAAACTTGCACTCGACCAGGAAGGCTGCTTCTCTGGGTCACGCTTGCACATCAAGAATTGCTTGCTGGTGGGGCTTGTACAGTGGAGTGCTTGCGTTTCACCCATACTACAGTCACTCTCAGGCCTTGCATTTGAGGGGCCATTCCAGACACTGTGAAGTGTGACTCCAGATACTGTGAGGTGTGAACCCAGACACTGTGAGATGTGACCTCAGACAGGGTTAGGTGTGATCTCAGACGGAGTTAGGTGTGATCTCAGACACTGAGGTGTGGCCTCAGGCACTGTGAGGTATGGCCTTAGTCACTGTGTGGAGTGACCTCAGACACTGTGAGGTGTGACCCCAGACACTGTGAAGTGTGACCTCAGACACTGTGAGGTGTGACCCCAGACACTGTGAGGTGTGACCATGGACACTGTAAGGTGTGACCTCAGACTCTGTGAGGTGTGACCCCAGACACTGTGAGGTGTGACCATGGACACTGTGAGGTGTGACCTCAGACTCTGTGAGGTGTGACCCCAGACACTGTGAGGTGTGACCATGGACACTGTGAGGTGTGACCATGGACACTGTGAGGTGTGACCCCAGACACTGTGAGGTGTGACCATGGACACTGTAAGGTGTGACCTCAGACACTGTGAGGTGTGACCCCAGACACTGTGAGGTGTGACCATGGACACTGTAAGGTGTGACCTCAGACACTGTGAGGTGTGACCCCGGATACTGTGAGAAGTGACCTCAGACACTGTAAGGTGTGACCTCAGACACTATGAGGTGTGACCCCCAGACACTGAGGTGTGACCTCAGACTCTGTGAGGAGTGACCTCAGACACTGTAAGGTGTGACCTTAGACGCTGTGAGGTGTGACCTCAGACACTGTGAGGTGTGACCCTGGACATTGTAAGTTGTGACCTCAGACGCTGTGAAGTGTGACCTCAGACGCTGTGAGGTGTGACCTCAGACGCTGTGAGGTGTGACCTCAGACACTGTGAGGTGTGACCCCAGACACTGTGAGATGTGACCTCAGACACTGTAAGGTGTGACCTCAGACACTATGAGGTGTGACCCCAGACACTGAAGTGTGACCTCAGACGCTGTGAGGTGTGACCTCAGATGCTATAAGATTCATGATCTCAGTCACTGTGAGGTGCGACCCTGGACACTGTAAGGTGTGACACACTGAGGTGTGATCCCAGACACTGAGATGTGACTCCCAGACACTATGAGGCGTAACCCTGGAAACAGTACTCAGAGGAGTAGGTGGTGCCCGGGATTCAACTACATGTGACTGAGGGAAAGGAGACATCTCTCCCTGCCCCCGCCCCTTGTGTCTGTCTTACCCATATTCTCATTTTTAAGGCGTTAATTCATGAATTACCTTATTTTGCTGTGAGGATTCCTGACTAAAGATACAGCAAAATAAACAACATCTATCTTCTCAGGTAATCTAGGAACCTTTTAAATGGAAGTGGGTATTAAATAATTACTATTTGGGAATGCCAGTTCATTACCCAGCACTCAGGAATTTAGAGTTACTTCTGAGAGTGTGACAGATAACCTGTGTGAATGATGGTGATAGTTTGAAAGTTTTATGACCTCCTGTTTGAGATGCGTGGAACTGAGCGCATCGAGCTTTGGAACCCGCGTCCTGACATCAGCCTGTGTCACTCAGTCGTGTCGCAGCAGCCTTTCTGTGATTCAAGAGTTGTGTTTGTAGGCATGGAGGATCTCTGGGGAAGAGGGCAGATGGAGCCCCTGCACACAGAGCCCAGGACTCCCTGTTGTGTGCTCATGGGCTGAGCTGCCCCCTGCCTCGGAGCTCACCCCAGGGGACTGAGGGAAGAGCAGTGCTTGGAGCCAGAAGACCAAACACTTCTACCTGCTGTGCCCTCAGCGGCCGGAAGCCCCCCCCCCGGAAGCTCAGGGCCCTTGACAAGGCTGCCCTGGCATCAAACTGTACGGGCCAATCCAGCTCGCAGTGGCAGATCCCAGGAACCTCCCTCGTGGTTCCTTCCTGCCTGTGGAATGGGCACCGGGTCACCCTCCTGCTCTGATGTCTGGTGCTCGGCTTTAGTGTCTGGAATCATAACATTTTCTCACTGTCATTATCATTTGATAATAAAATATCAGCTTTTCTTATTTATGGTTTTTTTTTTCCAGGGCTGGGGGACTGTTAACCATAGCTGTGTAGCTCACGTTTTATTAAGGACTCTGGAGAGTCATTTTTATAATGATCCACTCTGCTTTTTAGATGTTGTGAAGAAATTCAGAAAATGAAAACAACCCATTTAATCTGGTCTTGCGAGACTTTCTGAATTACTTTCTGAATTAATCACTTGTTCTCCTGAATTTTTACCCTCGTTTTCTTATTTAAGGTTAGGATTTTATCCCTTAATTCTTTTGATTTTTTTCCCCCCTCCTTTTGGGGACTGAGCAGGTCGGGTGCCCCCTGCGTGAGGGGGATCAGCCCCATGCGAAGTCCGGATTCACGGGCTTGCCCAAGTTTCCCATTAAAGCCCCAGCGCCTCTGCCACACGTGGGAACAGTCTTAGCTTCTAAGGCCTTGGGTACAATATACACACAATTTTTTTTCAGTAATGGTGTTTGAAGAACTTTAAACATTTGTGTACTTTTGAGTTAAGAAAAAAAAAATCCAAGTTTACTCTTGCTAATTAAGGGATTATAAAAGGATTAAAGCTTGGCTGGAGATTGTGATTTACATAGAAAATATATAGCAATACTATTTCCCGAATCAAGGGGGTAGGTGAAGAAAGATTAATTGTTGCTGTTGCTAAAAAGCCCCGAATAATAAGCTGCAATTCGCCTGCAGATGGTTCTCAGGGAGATGCTGTCGGGTGAAGGGGCGGGAAACAGTCAGGGACTCTCCGCCTTTGTTCTAACAGGTTTTAGTTAGAAGACAACCTAATTGTTAGTGTTTGGGGGGTTTATTTGTTTGTTTAAATGACTATCTCTTGTTGTATATATTTTTAACATTTTAGCAAAAAATGATCATATAGATAACTTTGCTACTTTTGTTTATAGAACTTGGTTAGTCTGTGAAATAGTAACAACTTTTGTAATTTTAAACAAACCGTTTTAAGAATTCACTTACCTCAAGCTCACTTTCAGTGGCCCAGGAATGAGCTGGAAATGTTTTTAAAAAATTAGTCTGTTTTAGGCGCATTTGTCACTCTTAGTGAAACAGGAGGAAATGTGAAATTTTAAGTACCTATATTTTATTCAGAATATAGGGGCCAGATCTCAGAAAGTCACATGGTTTGACTCAAGACGGTTGCTTAATATTCGGTTTTTATGTGGAAGAACATTACATTTGCATAGAAGCATTTTAATAGAATTTTTAAAGTGAATTGATAATTTAGAAAATTAAACTGGTTTTGCACTTTTCTCACATGCCTAAAAAAAAAAGGATTAAGGACCTAAAGGAATAGAGGAAGTGAATGGACACTGATGCTTCAAAATATCTCATTTTGCCTAAAAGCAAGTACCGGCAGATAAATGCCCATAAAGGGATTTCTTCCTTAAGCCCCGTGGATTTTTCCCCGCACAACTTTTTGTGTGAGTTAGAAATGAAAACCATTCATCTAGTGCCCCCAAGAAGGGCCTTATTGAATGGAATAACAGTGTAATGTAGCATTGAAGGCAGGATTGAAAGTGATTATCTTGTTAACTCTTGACAGGCACCGCGAGCTTGAAATGGAACGGCAGGCTTGATTTGCAAATGAATTAGAGCTTTTTCATTTTGTGCCAGCATCATCTTTTATATTCTGATATGACAGATGCTATGTTCCCGGCTTTTGTTTTTCTTCAATTTTATACTTGCAAATAAAAACAAAAGATTATGATAGTCATTTTATTTGCATCTTTTCTCTGGGAGTTTATTCTTTGTGTGGAAATTTTTAATCTTATATTTATCAAAAAAAATTAATACTAGTATTGTTTTTGTCAGAGTAAAATTTGATTAAGTATAGTAGTAATTGAGTAGTAGTTGGGTGAAAAAAGTATATTAGCTTTCAAAAGCTAGAGAATTTGAAATAGAATATTGTGTCTAGTGAAAACAAACTTTTGGCTTTGTTTAATAAAATTCCACACCTGGAGGTCTGGGGAACTTTTGCCATACAGTTTTAAACCTGTAGAGAAGTTTCCAGAATAGCACAGTTCCCCACCCACCCCACTCCTGTCCCTGCAGCTCGTCTCAAGTCCTCCTCTTCCTCCCATCTCTCACTGCCTTCTTACACACACACACACACACACACACACACACACACACACACACACACACACACATATTTTCCCTAAACCTAAGAGTACCCCTTTGAACCAGTGTTCCTTTTTATCACTATTTTATTGCACAAATTGAAAATTAGAGACATTCTCTTCCATAAACAGGAGTACTAGGTATTGGAGACGCAGAGAACAAAACAAACAAGATGTTATTTCTGTGTTCTCTGCTCCTCTCTATTAGAAAGAATAGTGTGATTATTGTTTGTCTGCTCTCTCGGTGCTAAAGGTATTTGTTAACGATGACAAATGCTTCAGTGCTATCTCGTGCTTGGTTAAAATCATTAATAACTTATTGACCTAGAGTTTTGTGTCACTTGTCCAGATAGATTTTTATTATTGGCGGATTGATAAGAGTTAAAACTTGTATGTTCCAGAATGGTAGCTGACAAAGTTATCACCAGCCTAATACTCATTTTCCATCCAGAAAAACATATGTATGTGCACACACACTCACACACTGACACACTTCCTTGTGAAATTTTGAGTGTCTTCTAATTACTGCTCAAGGATTCAAGACCTAATGTTCTGGAAGTCTGCTTCATTAAAGTGTCATCAGTGGGACTGGAGAGAAAGCTCAGTGGTCAGGGATGCATGTCTGGCAGGGTCCAGCCTTGTCTGGAGGGCCCCTGGCACCTCAAGGCCCCTCAGCATCAATGGGGGGGTGACCTTGGGGAACCTCAACCAGCAAGATCCACGCACACAGCACCACATTGGAGACCAAGAATTGCCACCCCCTGACACCTCTTGGAGTCGCTACACTGCCAAATCTGAATAAAATGAGGACTGGAGCGATAGTCCAGTGGGGAAGGGTATTTGCCTTGCCCATGCCTTGCCTAGCCTGGTCCCACGAGCACTGCCAGGAGTAATTCCTGAGTGCAGAACCAGGAGTTACCCCTGAGCATCGCTGGGTGGACCCAAAAAGAAAAAAAAAGAAAATGAGGAAGTTAAGAATAGCGACTGCCCATCTTTACGCTATGGCTTCCCACCACTGACATTAGTGCCAAGGCCTGTTCTGTCAAATGGCCGACCCATCACATCTTCAGGACATTAAAATACTGAGACCCTCCATACATCACCAAGCAGATGGTTGGAGTCGGCTACCTTGAGGTGAAAGGTAATGGCAGTCCTGGAGGGGAGCAGCCAGGCAGCTTGGCCCAGACGCCACACTTGTTGCTTCCCAGGCCGCAAACTCTGCTCCATGCCACCTCATGCTTGCTCAGTTTGAGCTTCTCTTTGGTCTGGGGAAGATTGACGCGTACCTCCCTAAGGCACATCCGGTTGCACTCTGCCAACTCAGACATTTTCACTTGGAAATGAGCGTGAGACAGACCGGCATGTCCCAGGAAAGCACACCTGAAGGAAGGTCATCACTCTGTGTGCACAGCTCCGGGGAGTAAGCGGGCGCTGTGGCCTCGGTCACATCCTGTTGGTTTGTGGCTTGTTTAAGTTTTCACCCACAGAGCAGTGACCCTGGGAAGTGAGAGCATTGCAAGTGCCCAGTCAGTGCCCAGTCTGAGCCCAGCTGCCTCCCAGATGCTTCCGAGGGTCCTATAGACCCGCCCCTGGCAGCAGAGCGCCGTGGTCCAGGCGCCAGAGGAGGCGCTCGAGTGTCAGGCTGTGTGGGTGACTTCATATGCCTCTGCCTGCTAAAAATGTGGTGCCTGTAAAGCTGATTATTCAGTGAGGTTAAATTATCTTTAATTAATGAAGAAAAGGCCATTTTTCTCAGTGCATGGGAATGTTTCCTTCTGATTATGCCAAGGTTAGTCTTTAGATGAAATATAATTAACATTTCTCCTTTTTATATGTTACTCCTCCCTCTTTCAAACTCTCATTTCATAAGGTGTTGAATGAATGTCATGGAAGACTACATTTCTGTCTTTCCTGATGGTTCTTGTAGTTGTTATATTAGCATTTTATTTTGATTTTTGGTAATCTTTTAAAAAATTCAGTATTTTTATCATGAAAAGTTAAGAAAATTTTCTCTTTTAATATCCCGTGAGTAGAATAAAAGAAGATATAAGTTCTTCACTTTTAAAATTTAACACCACGTGGTTTTTAAAGTGTTTTCCTTCTTTCCCTTCTATCTGCCCTTTGTAGGTTCGGGTCCAAACCCCTTTAATATTTTGAGTGATCTAGGTAGTAAGAAAATTTAAAACACCATTTCCCTCAGGTCACCTAGCCCTTCTTCCTAATCTCAATACTCTGTGCAGCAACTGCTTCATTACAGGCTGAATCTAAATGATGGAAAACAACAGACAGCAAATTCTGTAAGAATCCTAAAGATACTAGGCTTCGTTGGGTAAAAGGAAAACCAAATGTCTTATGTAAATGCAAAACTAGAGAGGAACCAAAACTCTCCAATCTTTCATTAGTAAAATTTGAACTATAATATAGGCCTCCCTGACTTCTGTGGGGATACACCTTGCTGTTGCGTGAAGTCTGGAAGCCCCAATTCCCACCATCCTGGCAGCCAACCTGCTCTGTCTTCCTTGTCTGTCCTGAGGGGCCTGGGGAGCTGGTGTCTGTGGGCTTTGCCCCCATCAGCAGTGCAACCCACACTTGTCACCAGCCCAGCTTAAATTGAGTGAGGCTCTCACGGACCCGTGAACTCAAGGAATCATCGTAAAGAGGGACCCAAGTTGGGGACCATTATAAATACAATTCTTTAGCATAACTCTTTGGAATGGGTTGAATTTTGTTTTGAGGGCTAGTCTTTTGCTTAGTCGGAGTTCAGAGTTATCGTTCACTGCTCTCAAAATTGAGTGTGAATATTCATCAGCTAATGCTGATTTACAATTCATTTCCAGCGTTGATGTTTGAAAATGATTTTTGACGTAGCTAGGAACTACAAAATACTGATGGCTAACCTTGGGCATATAAATTATTTCAATATAGCCTTTGCTTTCATAAGGCCTTTTAAGGCTTTTAGGGGGCATTTCCGAAATTCCGTTGGATTTTTTTCGTGGTATTTAGCTTTGGGTGATCCCAGGCAGGGTTGTTGCTGGCTGTTCCAGCGTGGCCTCCCGTCTGTGCCACGGGGGTTCGCTGGGAATGCTGCTGGCGTTTTCTCAGTGCCTGCATCTGGGTCAGGAAGCGCTTCTGGAACTGCCGCCGGGCCCAGAAAACAGGCCTTTCAGATATGTGGCGAGAGAGGCGCTTGGCACACCTCTGGCAGGATGGAAAGTGCCTGCGTCCCCGCCGCGCCTCCTGCGCCTTCTCGGCCCTCGCAGCCCTCTCAGCCGTCTCCTCAGCCTTCTGCGCCTCCTCAGCCTTCTCAGCCCTCTCAGCCCTCTCGGCCGTCTCCTCCAGCCCTCTCAGCCGTCTCCTCAGCCTCCTGTGCCTTCTCGGCCCTCTCGGCCGTCTCTGCCTCCGCCGTCCCGGCCGGACACGCTCTGCCCACAGCGCTGTGCGCCTGGTCATTCTTGCTGGGCTTTAGTGAAAGGCGTTTTGAAGTGGCCACTAAGGCCGATCCCCGGCTGTTTGTCCAAGACGTGGTCGAGGGCAGTTCTCAGGACTTCGGTCCTGACCCTCCCTGTGAGAAAACACAGTGAAAGTCTGGGGAACCGTGCACCCCCGCTGTGTCGCCGAGAGTCCGCACCGAGGCGGCTCCTCCACCCGAGGCAGTGGGTGGCGAGCCCGGCCGGGGTCTACATGCTGCCAGCCAGTCAGCGCTTGTCTGGCGAAATCTCTTCTGCGCTGGTACCTTAAGCCACGCTGACGAAAATTCTCCGTGGGCTGTTGTGAATTGGCCTTTCCTCAGGCCGGCCCCTGCGCCTGGGTGCTGTTGGTGGAGCACCTTTGGCTTGGACCTCACCCATAAGGAGCCACAGAGCACCGACGGGTGGGCTCACCCCGACCGGGGCGACCACACCACAGGCGCCTACTGTCATGGGGCCGCACGGCTCCACGATAGCCCCGTCCTCAGCTTCTCTCAAGCAGCTGTTCTTCCTGAGTGGCAGCGCTTGACTAGAGTGTATCTTCTCTGGGCGTAGTCCTTTGGCCTTAACTGACGCTCCACTGTTGGTTGGGTTTCTCTGATTGGCTATGAGGCCCGTCACTCAGGAAACTCACTTGTTGGTTGGGTTTCTCTGATTGGCTGTGAAGTTCGTCACTCAGGAAACTCACTGTTAGTTGGGTTTCTCCGATTAGCTATGAAGTTTGTAACTCAAGAAACTCAGTTTGATTTTTTTTTCACATTTAAGTAATATTGCATTGTAACAGTAGTCACTTGTCTTCCCATTGTTCATCGATTTGCTCCAGAGCGAACACCAGTAATGTCTCCATTCATTGGGAATGAGGTCCACTACTGTTACTGTTTTTGGCATATTGAATACACCATGGGAAGCTTGCCAGGCTCTGCTGTGGCTCTGGGTTCATCCCAGGGGACCTAGCCATTTTCTCTGTCAGATTATCAACCATCCAGGGCCCACGGGGGCAGAGCCCTGGGTGTAGACAAGCCTCTCTCCTGTCTGTCACCTGCTGGCGCAGCTGGGCTAAGTTCTGTCATCAAAAACCCAAAAGTGGAAATTACCGCAAACATGTGGGAGTCAGAGGTTAGGTAAGACAGAGAAGGGAGCATGTGTCAATAAATGTCGAAAAGGGATAATACCAACCTAGAACTGAGCATTAAATACAGGCAAAAAAGTACACATGATGGCCTCTAAGTGTAGGTAGTGCACCCACAATGTGTAAAAAAAGGAAAAGAGAGAGAGGGAGAGAGAAAAGAGATAAAGAACCTGCCATTTTAGACAGGCTATGGGGGGTGGGGGGTCAGCCCATCACAGCCTGGCTCGCACGGCTGCAAGCGGCGCGCGGTTCATCAATAAATGCTTTATTTGGAGGTGACTACAAGTGTATGCCTCTCGCATGGCAAGCCTGGCAAGCTGCTCGTGTCGTATTTGATATGCCAAATACCAGAAACAATTATATTAGGTCATTCCCATGACCTAATATAATGGACCCTAATATAATGGTTTGAGGCTCTTTATGTTCCTGTAGCAAGCCGATGCCCTTGGCTCTACTAGCATGAGACAGGACATATGGAGATATTACTGGTGCCCGCTCTAGCAAATAGATGATGAGCGGGAAGATAGTGATAGTGATAGTGATAGTGATGGGGGGGGAGGGGGGGAATTGGGGACATTGGTGGTGGGAAATGGGCACTGGTGGAGGGATGGGGTGCTGGAACACTATGTGACCGAAACCTCTAAACGTGAACAATGTTGTAATTGTATATCTCACAGTGGTATAATAAAATATTTAATTAAAAAACCATATCACATTATAAAGTTATACAAGTTTCAGATGTTATTGAATATATATGTTGGCATGAAGATGTCAAACTATCCATTGTCTACAGGTCACCATCAGAAATTCAGGTCTGTTTTTCATCAGATTACTGACCCATTTGTCTGGGTTGGTTGACCGTTTTCCCTGTCCCCTTCTGGTAACCAGTGAAATTGGTGTAATAGTACCAGAGCTTCATTTGCTTAGTTGTTTTGGTCTCTGCCAGCTGCGTGTGGTCTTTGCCCTTTGTCATGGCCACTCCCAGCAGAGGATTTGCTGAATCCATCCATGGCGTCTTAGAGCTTCACCTTCTTGGTTTCTGGTCTGTTTCCCTTGTGTGTGTACACAGGCACTGCTCAGGCCTGGGGCAGGGGCAGGCACATAGTGCCAGGTCCCATGCCAGGCCCCATGCGAGACCCTGTGCTTTGTGTCTTGTGCATACTCATGTGACCCCCCACTACTTCCCCTTTGTTGCTTTGTTGCTGACAGGCTCTCAGGCTGGGAAGCCCAGTCGAACTTTTCTGTTCCTGGAGCAAGCGGATGCCGTTGGGTTTTACTAGCATGAGACAGGACATATGGAGATATTACTGGTGCCCGCTCTAGCAAATAGATGATTAACGGGAAGATAGTGATAGTGATAGCGGTAAGAAAGTCTCTTAGACGAGCCTTCATTCGGACTTGGTAGGCTTCACTTCACTGTCTGTGAACTGGGAAAACCAGCCTGCCACAAGCTCCTGTGTCCTGTGTGTGTCCTGTTTGCATGTCCCTCTCTGTGTGTCCCTGTTTGCATGCCCCTGTGTGCCTGTCCCTGTGTGCTTGCCCCTGCACTTGTTAAGCTTTGATTGTGCGAGGATGCCCAGAATCTCCGTGGACTCCAGGTAGTGCATGGGAGCAACAGGGACTTGGAAACCAGGTTTTGGAAACAGGGACCAAGGCGGCAGCTTCGTGGTAGCAGGGGAGGAGCACCACTCCTGGGGGATGCTGGCGGCAAGGATGCCTCCCCTGAGAGGGGTGCTCTACCCGCCTGGCTGGACGTTTGGACCCTGCCCCTCTGTGGCCTCACTCCAACGGCCTGTTTTCCTGAGCAGCTGTCCCGATAGTTGCCCAGTTGCAGAGCTCCGCAGGTGAATTAAGTGACCACACTACGTGCCCTGAACACTCACCTTTAACTTACCGTTTGGGGAAAGTTATTTTCACAGGGGTCTCCCTGCAGCTTACGTAGGCTATCAGGGGAGCCCTATGGTGCCCGGGATTTAACTCCAACATTTTCTTCATTGAACTGTCCACTCAGTGCAGCGAAAGTGAAAGGGTGATGGACAGTGCCCAGTGGGACCCTTTCCTTCCTGTTCAGACTGCAGGGGTAGCTGCTTAACTAGGTCAAAAGGTGGCGAACATGGAATGTTGGACTGCAGGGCTGTGCTTGGCCTTGGTCCCACATGTCGGATATTCTGCCTACCCAGAGGGGCTTGGTGGTCCCTGCAGAAGAGCGCTGTGACTTGTGAGGGCAGCGGGGCCAGGCAGGTCCTTTGCCTTCTCCGGTGGAGGTTCAGCTCAGCCCCTGCTTATGAGTATAGGAGATGCAGGAAGCTATTAAGATGGCCCGAGTAGCACTTTGGTTCTTATAAAGTGATTTTCGTGGAGCTGGGAAAGATTTACTCTAAGTTAAAGACCATCTTAAGTTGCTGGAGCACGTGGGGGAGAAGCTGGAGGCGGCAGGGAATTGGTCTGTCCGGAAACAAGGAGATTACGGCCAGACACTGCTCTCAGAGACAGGCATGTCGGGGTCTCGGGACCTGGTGGGGAGAGAGAAGCTAGCTGGGCGGCCTGCACCCATCCCGGGGACTCTGCACGCCCATCTGCTGCTCCTGCAGTGGAAGCCAGGGTGCCCACTATCGCCCTGCTCTGGGTGGCACCCAGGGTCGTACATACCACACACCGCCCGGAGGGGTATGGTGGTGGCTCTGTGGGTACAAGTCACTGTGGTATCGCAGAGACGTGGGCTGAAATGTGGGCTGGGGTTGGCAGGTGGAGGCGTGTGTGGGCCGAAAGGGCTGGTGGAGGGCAAGGGGCCTTGTGTAAGCCGGGACATGACTCAGCATTTCTGCCCTGTGCATGGCGCGAGAACTGGAGCCAGGCCATGACTCAGCATTTTTGTTAGGCTTGAGGTGGGGTCAGACCAGTCTGGGCCCTTAGGGAAGTCCGGCCTAGGTTGCAGGGCCCTTGGGCGGGGTAATGGGCCACTCTGAGAGCAGCGATGAGGGATTGAAAACGTCACTTCTGTCAAAGTGCTGTGGCCACAGTAACGTGTTTCCTTTGGAAAATTATATGCTCAGAATAGAAGTGAAGAATTTGAAGAAAAAGGAATCCGTGCTGTGGCTGGAGAGAGGGTATAGCAAGGAAGACACTAGCCTTGGGCATGGCCAGCCTGGTTCAACACCATCAGTCCCCAAGCACCACTTGGTGTGATCCCGAGCACAGAGCCAGGAGTAACTAATACCCGAGCACCACTAGGTACGGCCTCAAAGCCTGTAGAGTGTCTATATCTACATTATATTATATGTATGTTACATGTATATATTATGCGTGGCCTCAAAGCCTATAGATATACATATAATAGAATATACAATGTATATTATATATGTATGATATGTGTAGCCCCAAACCCTGAAGATATGTCTGTGTGTACATTATGTGTGTTAGATGTGTGTTTGTGTGTATATAAGATCATATGTATGTATATATGCATATATACATATATACCTTGTATACTGTGTATATATGTATATATGTATACACAAATTTATACACAAATCTTATACACAAATTTCTATTTAGATGCATTGCAGAATGATGAGAAACATATTGACGTTTGCTGGGAGAAGCCGTCCTGCGTTTCCTAAGCTGCGAAGCTAATTGGATAAGCGTCGGTGTCCCTGGGGCTCCCAGACAGGTGTGGGGGGGGGGGGGGCGCTTTCTCATATGTATTCCAAGTGGAGAGCTGTTCCCTGTATCTGGGCTCCTCCCTCAGACCAGTGTTTCAACTCCTGGGGATTCCTGGAACCAGCCAGGGGTGCAGGGGGAGTCTGTGGTACAGGTGGGGTAGGGACAGCCACTTCCTGTTGGTTCACTTCAAGAAGGTCCATTTCTAGGGCCAGAGTTCTAAAAGGGAGGTGGCGGATTGGGTAAGTTTGAGAATATCTGTCATAGACCATTAGGAAACTTGAGTGATCACCTTGGTGGAACGTTGTTCTCCTAGTAAAGACAAAAGCTCAGTGGTTGCTTCTGTCTGGAGAGTCGCAGTCTGGGAATCTGGGTGCCCTGTTGGGGAGCGTCTGCCAGGAGGCAATCAGAGCGTCCGTCCCCAGACCCACGCCCACTGGCAAGCCCTGCAGTCAGTATGCCGTGGTGGTCACCATCTTTCCACGTCCATTTTATCTGCTGCCAGGGGCAGCATGGGGCTTCTCTCTGCGGAAAGAGGGTGCGCACGGGCCAGGGTTGGTGCCACAGCCTGGTCGCGGTTCCTAGGGGCATGTCAGCCTCTTCTGCTCCCTGGGCCACGCCAGCACAAGACTCTGGGCTGCCTCAACTACAAATTGGATGAACAACCCATGACACTTTTTCAATATTATTACATTAAACCAAGTGGATTTTGATTGATAACCTAATATTCAACTAATGCAAAACATCAATCATGGCGAGTATATTAATTATTTAATATTGCAGTCTAATTCAGAAATCGATGTGCCGTGTGAGGGGAAGGGAAGCTCATGGTTCCCAGAAGATTTAAGACAGGGAATGATTAAAAAAGGACCTGCTGTATGCCTGTGTGTTAGCTCGATACAAATCTTTATTCATTTGCCAATAATCTCTTCCCATTTTCCACTTCAGGACCATTTTATCAGTTTTGAGACCTATAATTGAATTAAGTCTGCTTTCAGCACAGGGCAGGAGCAGTTGCACAAATATTGATGAAGTCGTGACAGGGACAGCCCAGGAGACAGAGCACTAAAGAGGTCAGGCTCGGTGCCGTCCTGCAGGCTGCCTCGTGGCGGGGGTGGAGGGGTGACTGGGGCTGGAGTGGGGGCCTGGAGACCTCGGCCATGAGCACGTGTGTCTGGTGCACCCTGGCAGCTGGTCACTGCGTGCCCTCTTGTGTGATTGTGTGTGTGTCCCTGATGACTGTTCACGGTGCCCTTGGTGTCCCATACAGCAGAGGGGCTCACTTCACCTCCAGGGCCTGGGCAAGCCAGCAGAGGCCAGGGCTAGATGAAGGCAGCATCGCCTGCTGGTAGCGCCAGGCTGTGTAGCCTGTGGCCCTCGTGGCCTTGCGAGAGACTCTTGCTTTAGACCCTCTATGTCTCTGCCCAGAGGAGCAGAAAGAAATGCAACTCCAGAGAGAGCTTCCGAGTAGCTTGTCCTTCTGGGCGTTTCTGCCCAAAAAGAAAACGGAACTCCAGGGAACACTTGTTGAGGCTTTGGTGTCTGGACCTGTGATGTGGGTCAGGCTTTGGCTGTCTTGTGGACATAAGGGAAAACTTGTTGAGTTCCTCCAGTTTTAAAAGACGACTGTGTCCTTTTTATCATGTGAAAATGGAGGCAAATCTTAATGCTAGCTGTCAGCTAGCATGGGAAATCCCACCCAAGCAACTTGGAGATCCCACCCAATTTTCTTTTAGTTCTGGTTGTCTGGATGTGTGCGTGTGTGCGTTTGTGTGTGTGTATGTATGTGTGTATATGTGTGAGTGTATGTCTGTGTATACGTGTGTGTGTTTGTGTCTCTGTGTGACTGTGCATATGTGTGTGTGTGTGTGTGAGAGAGAGAGAGAGAGAGAGAGAGTGTGTGTGTGTGTGTGTGTGTGTGTGTGTGTGTATGCGCACGTGTGTGTGCCCCCTTTTGGGAACCCTCTCCGAATCATTTTATGTATCTCTTCTAAATAATATGTTTTTGTTTCTTATCCAATCTAACAGTCATCTTCGGCATTTTGATTCCATATCATTGTGGGAGGACAGTTTTTATAGTTGTTTGCTTAGATCACCATGATCACTATATTCTATGCCAGCCTTTGTTTGCTTGATCTTGTTTTCTGAATCTCTTTCTGTCTCTGTCTCGCTCTTCCTGCCTCCTCCCTTCCCCCTCTCTCTCTCTCTTTATCTCCTGTTTTTGGGGGCCATACCTGGTGGCAGTCAGGGGTCAGTCCGAGTGGTGCTCAGGATATGTGATGCCAGGAGCTGAACCCGGGTTGGCCAAGTGTAAGGCAAGTCCCTACTGCCTCTGCTGCGCGTTCCAGCCCCCTGAATCTGTTTCTCTTATTTCTACTTTATTCCCATAAGGAATTTGGCAAATATCATGATTTCTTGGATATCGAGTTTTCTTTTCTCTAACGGCGTCATTAGCCATAAGCGCTAGCCAGTTGTGTCAGAAGTGGTGCTCCGTGCCAGTGCCTGTGAGCCTGCTCTTGGCGTCTCCCCCAGGCAGAGCCGGGCCTTCCTGCTGAGCACACTGGCCTCCTGGGTCAGCCTGTGATGCTCTGCCAGCCACTGTTCCTGGAGACCCTGTCCCCGCTCCGGCCCCTTTCCACTGGGACTTGTATATTTCCAGGACTTCTCAGCTCCATTTCCTCCTTGCTCCTTTCCCGGATTCCCACCTTATAAGGACCTCCCCCCAACCCCCGCTCTGCTCAAGTTTGGTTCTGCTTTGCTTTCCCACATGCTCTGTGTTGTGGCTCCCTGATTCTTAGTTGGCCTGTTAGAGGCTGCGTTTCCATCAGTCCTCTGAGGGTTGTTTCAAAATTTCAAACTATTATAATCTTGTTCTTTTTTATTTTAGTTTTTCGGCCACAGCCAGCTGTGCTCAGGGCTTTTTCCTGACTGTGCCTGAGAGGGTCACTCCTGGTGCGGGGGACCCATGTGTGGTGCACGGGTGGAGCTGGGTGGGCTGACCCACCCGTGCAAGGGAGGCCCCACCTGCTGTACTTTTGCTCTGGCCCCAGACTATTCCATCTTTCGATTCCCTGCTTCTCCTGATGTTTTTCCATATTTAACTTTCAAAGTGGAGGCAGTGGAGAGACACGGGTGAGCGGCAGTGGGCAGCCCCAAGGGCTGAGGTTCAGAGGTGATGTTGCGGAATGGTCCAGCCGAATGTCCAAACCACAGCGTCAGCAGCAGAAACCAAGTGACTTTTAACCACTGAACTTAGCAAAGTGCCCGTCGAGAGGGCGGGCTAGGGGTGGATACGGGAGGACCTGGGGACATCTTCCAGGGACGCTGACGTTGGTGGCGTGTTAGAGCTGCGCTGGTGTATGTCTGAAACCCAACTGTGAATCGCTTTGTGAATTACAGTGCTCCAGTAACATTAAAAATAGCATCTCCCCAAGGGAACACTCCGAGGGGGCGGCTCAGCAGACGGAGTGCGGGCTGGCGCGGTCAGGGCCTCTCACTGCCTGGAGTGACCCCTGAGCCCTGAGCCTGGACAGCCCCCGACTGTCCTTGTCTCTGGAGGCGTCGCCACACTCAGGTTCTGCTTATTGGTCCTGTGTGCTCTGGGGTCGAGCCTGTGATGATTTCTCCTATGTGTGGGCCCCTTAGCAATGGTGGCGCCCCTCGGCACTCAGTGGCTGGCTTGAGTCTCTCAGGACAGGGACAGAAGTGTGAGACTTGGAGCCAGAGTGAAAAGCCCCCAGTGTTCCCGCTGCCCTCAGCATCCCCCCCACCCCGAAACAAGGCAAGCTAAGCCCGCGGCCCCTGCTCCTCGCGCCACCTTGATCTTGGGTGCCAGCATGGGACTTGGTCGCATCTGAGCTGCTGGCTGCCTAGCTGGTCCACAGAGCTTGTCTGCATGAGGCTGCAGTGCCAGACCCTGTCTCCAGGGCACCTTCCCCAGGGCACCTTCTCCAGCCGGGCCCCCTGTGGGTGAAGTGGACTCTCCCATGAGCTGCCCAGAGGTGGGCAATTCATTGCGAATGAGCACTTCTGTTGGGCACAGCCAGGAGACTCGAGGCTTCCCCAGTGGAGACCTGTGGGAGGTGCAGGGGGAGGCAGGCCCCAAGGGGCAGTGGGCAGGCTCGGAAGGCTCCTGTCTTTGTCCTGAGCCGTAGGAGTAAGTGTGGACATGGCCAGGCTTCCCTACTGGAAAGATCTGTCCTCTTCTGTGGAGAAATAGTCAGCAGGTGCCAGGGGCTGGTCCCAGAGGGAGGTGATGGCTAGAAATGAGGGGGCAGCTGTAGCTATTGGAGAGTCAAGCCCTGAGGGGCCCGAGCAGGACTATGCTTCGAATCCTGCTCACTGCTTGTGCTGAAGACCCTGTCATTGAAGGAAGGTCCCCAGAAGCATCACTGAGCTCTCCACCACCTTTTCCTCATAGGGGTAGGCGTTACGCTAACTGGGCGGTGCTCAGCGCCTGCCCCCAACTCAACGCTCGTGAGCACTGCATGGTGCCAGACAGTCCAGCCTCCCTCCTGCATGCAGAGCCCCCCCATGGCCTTTTCCATTTAGGGACAGTTTCTCGTCCTTGATTATAAAATGCTAAGAGCTCAGAGAACCTGGATATCTCCCCAAGTGGTGACGAACATGGTGAAGAGCAAAGTGCGCCGCCAAGATGAAGCTTTGGCTCCCCTGTGGCCTGGTGTGCGACCCTTCCTCGTGGCCCAGCATGTGACCCGTCCCCGTTGCCTGGTGTGCGATCTGCCCCTATGGCCTGGCATGTGTCTGGGGCTTCCGGCTTCAGTTAATGTGTTATTTCCTAGCGATGAATTTAACAGTGATGATATGACTGCCAGCCTTCTCTGCCATCTTCCCTGCCCTTCGTTCTCACCCTTCGTTCCTTGGGCTGTGTCCAGAGAGGGGCATTTTGGGAGTACTTGGATTTTCCACTGTTGAGCGTAGAGCACGACTCCGTGGGCCTTGGGAATGAGGCCCGTGTTCCAGACGGAGCACGGAGCAGGGCCAGGACAATACTCGGGCAGCAGCCCCGGAGGGAATGACGGAGCTTGCGGAGAGATCGTAAAAAGCAGGAAGAGGGCAGCTCTGCCAGGGAGGCCGGAAGCAGTGGCAGCACATTGAAAGCTGAAGGGCTTCTTCGGGAACAAAACATTTGCGGGAAAGATTCAGCATCTTGCAGCCGTCCTATTGTGGGCTGTTCAGATTCATCTCTGCCATGTGGTTAAATAGGATTCCAGGTTACAAGTCAAGGGTGGGTCATTTTGCTGTAACTAAACGCTGCTTGGCAGAGTGAGAAAAATCTGACTTCATTTGTTACTAATCAACAAACATGAACTGAAATCAGGGAAAAAGAATCCAGCCCTGTCACATCTGACCAGACGTGCGTCTAAATGGTTTTGCTCTGCACAGGTACATATTTAGCTCCACTGGCCATCTCTCCCGGGAAAAGCGGGGAATGAGGAATTCTAAATATTCATATTTGATATTTGAATTTAAGGGGACTATTTTGATAGTTTCTAAGTGATTGGTTTTATCCTACTTTGTAGTGTCCACTAAGTTGACAAAATTAATATCTGATTAAAATATACTCATACACAGACATTCATGATGAGTATATTCTTAATATTCTTAATATAAAGGGGCCGCTGTTAGGACTTGGTAAAACATTCGCAAGGAATGTCAGTTGTAGACTTGATGCATGCTTAGAATCGGGTGTATTTGAATGCTTTTATAGTAAACATTGGGGAAAATGGATTCCAAAGGTCTGTGATATAATAGATATTAATGGATAACAGCTAGAGAAATAGATATTGTGTGACTGCTAAGACAGTAATATATTTGACTTCTTCACTGTTCTTCACTGACTTTGAAAATCTGGAACATTCTTTTTTGTCAGTAGAACACGAATTTTAGTGGTCACGTTAGCAGATAAAAATAAGTGAGCAGTTCTCTTTTTCTGGACGTTGTCTACTGAAACAGTGCTGTTATGATTCGGTGAAGATACATGGAGAAGTTGGAAGGATTTATCAAATACCTCTGAGGTAAACATAAATTACAGCAGACAAGGGTTTTAACGGACTACTCAGAACTTTCATTCTTCTGTTTCAGGGAATCTGGAAGCATCAAAGCTGGATTAGAACATCTGGTAAGTTCTAATTTTCTCTTGAACATTTGCATCGTCTTTGATATCTGCATTCTAAATGAACACTTTTGAATGAGCCGTGAATACCTTGTATGGAGAAAGTCGGCCGTTTCCCAGAGGGTCAGCTCACTGTTATTATGTGAAGACACTCACGCTTTCATTCATCTTATCGTTTCAAGGGAATTAGAAATGTTTTTTAGATTACTTTTTTATTTTTTGATGTAGAGATGAAATGAAATGGATGACATTCCTTGGATTGATGATGGCTTTAATTATAAACAAAAATTGTGTGGTGTCGAATTTTTGGCATATCTTGATCTGACAAAAAACAAGCTTGTGTTTTAAGAACACACAATCAAATATTGCATGCATAAATACGGTGTGTGTTAGCAGTTTAGCGGCTTTGAAAGATGCACACAGCCTTGTTTTTCCTGATGTCTTTGCTTTATGAATAATGCAGTGATTGAAACAACATTCCATTTTAGAATATCAAATAATTGGGAGGCACAATTTTTGATTTAAGTAAACATTTTTACAGCACAAGGAAAATTAAAACTGACTTAACGTTAAAATCTGTCCATTGATAAAAAAAATGGGAAAAGTGTACTATTATAGCAATTTCAAAATTCACTGAGCCTCGGCATGCTGTGTGTTCATTACAGCACTGAGGAGTTATTTAAACAGAGTTCATTATAAAGTCAAGCTCGGGTTTCTGGTCAAGTCCAAATGCTGAATAATTAATGGTGGAGATTCTTTTTGTAAATATAATCGAAGTACTTTTTAAATTCAAGGCTTATTCGTGTATCATATTGTAGCTTTGTTAACTGTTAATGTGCTTTTGTTCTGCCGCACTAAAGCCAGCAGAGACGCGAAAAGCTTCATTTGGTTTACGAGTAGTTTTAGACTTGAAAAGATTTTTGCTTTTCCTTCCAATAGTTACAGGAAACTGAAGAAAGCTGGACTTTTTCAGACTAATCTTAAATTCACAGATTCATTACCAGAGAGCCAGAATTATCATTTTATTATAATTATTATTTATAGTGACTATAAATTACGTTAAACAATTTAAGCTGTGTCTTTTAGTCTCGGTCTCTTTCAGAAATAAATAAGCAGCAATATTAGTCTCGTCATTGCACGTTATTTCCTGCAGCCCTGTTGTTACTTCATGGTGGCACGTCCCTCTGAGGCATTTGGCCATCAGAGTCAAAAAGGGCTGTGTAAGGCGTCACCTGACAGGGCCTGGGCATCTGGCAGGGACGAGCAGCCGCACAGGGCCTGGAGCCGCTGTTTTCCCTGTAAATCATTTCTCAGGAGAGCGATGTGCGCCCGGTATGGGCAGTGGTGGGAGGGTAGTGTGTGCATGGTGGGAGTGGCACATGCCCAGGGGACTGACCTGTGTCCGGGGGAGTGACTTATGCCCAGGAGAGTGGCACCTGTCCTGCAGTGGGCAGTCAACCCGTGGCTGCCTCAGCGTGTGCCGTGATCTCCACACTCAGGGCCAAGGTCTCATCTGCTGTGGCCGCCCCCCGCGCCACACTCGAGATTCCACCTCGCCGCACTATGTGCTAATAGGGTCTGAAACTGGTCCAGAGCTCCCCAGAGCAGGAGCTGCCTCGCCGCCTCCACGAGGGGAGGGAAGGGGAGCCCTCACTACCATACCATACCCGCACACACAAACACACACACACACTCACACACACTCATACACATACATACATACACACACACATACACATTCACACGCACATACACACACATACACATTCACATACACCTTCACACACATTCACAAACATACACACATTCACATACATACACACGTATACATCCATATTCACAACACATTCACACACATACACCTTCACACACATACACACACACATATACACATATACACATCCATATTCACAAACACACATATACACATTCACTCACACATACACGCTCACACACATGTACACATTCACATACATACACACACAGAGCATGTCCCACTCTGACTATGGGGGGGCGCTCTAAACTCCCGGTAAGATTTCCACTCAAGACAGTTCTTCAGCTCCGGTGGTCCCAGCCTTCCCGGTGCCGCTGCTTCAGGTGGGCCTGCTGAGTCCCTGCGCCTTTCTGCTCTTGACCCTTGAACATTTCATTTTTGCCTGGGCCAGGTACTTCAAGTCTGTTTCGAAAGTGCACATTTAGAGGGCAGAGTGCCAGGATTAGCACAGTAGGTGGGGGAATGAACAGCTTTAGTGCGTTTTCCTCAGGTTATTCCAGGGATGCGGACCTGACCTTGTTGGACTGACCCATGCCTCTGAGCGGTCAGTGTTCAGTAAGTGCATGTCCCACGTGGACACTCCTGCACGATGCCCTGGACTGCTCAGTGAAGGTGCCGCTTTTTAGGACAGACAGGACAGTTGTTCATGAGTGTTGGTGAGCCCGTCTGTTCTGGGCTCTCTTTCCCGCCTCACACGGTTGTCGGCTTTGCCTCCCAGTAGCTGCTGCTCTCGTTGGTGTCACTGCTCTGACCACGTATAACTTGAAGTGTTGCATATAAGATGGCAAGGAAAGGACATACAAAGACCAGGGGAGATAGAGTGGGTAGGGCACTTGCCTTGCATGCTGCCAACCCAAGTTCAGTCCCTGGCACTCTGTGTGGCCCCCCAGTACTGCCAGGAGTGATCCCTGAATAAAGAGCTGGGTGTTCACACCACAGAGACTGGCCCATATCCAAAAGGGTAAAAGCAACAAGAGCTGGCGGGGATGCGGGGAAAGGGACTCTCATACATTGTTGGTGGGAATGTCGACTTGTACAACCTTTCTGGAAAACAGTATGGACATTCCTCCAAAGACTAGAAATTGAGCTCCCTTTTGACCCAGCCATACCACTCCTGGGAATATACCCTGGGAAGCCAAAAACACAGCGGAAACACAATCCACACTTTTATTTTCATAGCAGCACTATACACAATAGCCAGAACCTGGAAACAACCAGTATGCCCGAGAACTGATGACTGGATAAAGAAACTGTGGTACATCTACACAATGGAATACTATGCAGCTGTTAGGAAAACTGAAGTTATGAAATTTGCCTATAAATGGATGGACATGGAAAGAATCATGTTGAGTGAAATTGTCAGAAGGAAAGAGAGATATAGAATGACTGCATTTATTTGCATGACATAAATATACCAGGTGATCTTACCAAAAGTGGAAATTACCACAAGCGCGTGGGAGTCAGGAGGTTAAGTAAGATAGAGAAGGGAACATGTGTGAATAAATGTGAAAAGGTCTGATACCAACATAGAACTGAGCATTAAATACAGGCAAAAAAATGCAAATGATGGCTTCTAAGTGCATGTAGTGCAACCCACAATGTGTAGGAGAAGGAAGAGAAAGAGGGAGAGAGAGAGAGGAGATAAAGAACCTGCCATTTAGGCAGGCCATGGGAGGGGGAGGGAATTGGGGACATGGGTGGTGGGAGATGGGCACTGGTGGAGGGCAGGGTGCTGGAACACTGTGTGACCGAAACCTCCAAACATGAACAACGTTCTAATTGTATATCTCACAGTGGTATAATAAAATGTTTAAAAAAAAAAGAGCCGGGTATAAGTCCTGAGCAAGTTTGGGACCCAAAACAACTCCCACATCCCCCCCAAAGCATGACGTAAAGTTGAAACAGAAACGCCTCTGGCACTGGGAATGACCCGGTGTTTTTGTTTTTGTTTCTCTGGGGCTCGGGGGACTGTGCAGTGCAGGGACCAAACCTGGGTCAGCCACTGGCAAGGCAAGTCACAGGACCCCCTGTGTGTGTCGCTCAGGGCTGTTGGAGGCACAGACAGCTTTGAAATGCTGCAGCTGAGCAAGAGTGTGGCGGGGCTGAGAAGCTGCACTGCAGGGGCCGCCACTTCTCTCAGATGGGCAGTTTTGCTCAGTGGCTGCTGTCCTCTCTTCTCCCTGGCCCGGCTGGGCCCACCACTGCCCCCCCCAGTGTCCAGGCATGGCCAGTGGCTGTCTCCAGAAGCTCCCAGTGCTCATGGTCCCCTCCCGCCCCCCGAATGTCTACTCTCAGATGAACTTCCCGGGTTGATTCCCACAGGACAGCACTTGGCCCTGGTGGTCAGAGGTGCTGGCCTGACCTGGGCACCTCTGGCAGCCTCCAGGATGCTAAAGGGCCGGGCAGGGCTGGGACTGCAGTTGTTATCAGGGGTGAGGAGGGTCCGTGGGGTCTTTATCTCTGAAGACAAGATGGTGGAAAGTGCGGAAGTCAGTGTGGTGGGAGCCAGGAATCCCAGCAGGACAAACCCGGACGTCAGAGTTGGAGCCAGGGTCGTCCCACGTGCCACAGCTGCTGCGACTCAGGCAGAGCCGTGTGCGACCGAGGATCCTGCTTTCACTGCTCTGTTGGTCCAGCTGTCCAGCAACCAGGTCAGAGTCCAGCACGTGGCCCCCACTGCAGGAGAGAGCCCTGTGTCCGTGAGGGAAGGCAGCGCCGGCTGGCAGGAGGTGGTGTGGTGGCTGCGGGGCCCAGAGGAGCAAGCCCAGAACTAGGCCGCCAGCTCCCGCCTGGCCCAACCTCAGGGAAGAAACGAGATACGGAATAAACGTCCGTTTCCTAGAGTACTGTCAGGTGTGGCCCTCAACAAGAACTATATTGAATACTTTAAAAATTATAGCACTAGGGCCGGAGCGATGGTCCAGCGGGTAGGGTGTTTGCCTTCTGCAGCCCACCCAGCTAGTGACCCACCGGGTTTGATCCCGGCATACCATATGGTCCCCGAGCACTGTCAGGAGTAACTCCTGAGTGCAGAGCCAGGAGTAACCCCTGAGCATTGCCAGATGTGACCCAAAAAGCAAAAAAAAACAAAACCAAAAAAAATTATAGCACTATGTTTCTGTGTTGTGGGTCACCTAACGACACACAAAGCTAAAAATGAACTTTTGTATCTGCCCCCATTCTGGTGTCTGTGGTTTTCTGTTTGCCCTCTGTCCACTCGTGTTTCCAGACCTGATGGGCTCAGACTAGTACTTGGAGTTTTGTGTCTCTGCGATGGCTGATCTCTATCCCTGCCTGTGATGTTTGTAGCTGTTTGTTCCTTGCTGGTTGCAGTCAGCTTATGTACAGACGCATCTTTGTTTTGCCAGAAATCTCAGAATATTGGAAGCTAATACCATTATGATTTTATTAAAACCATTCATAAGGAAAATGCTGTATCATTTGTATTTTAAGACATCAGCGCCAATGTAGTTTCACCGTCCTCAACCCCAAGTCCCCTTGATTAGAGTATACGGAAGAACCAGCGTCCGCTGAAATCCACCGTGGCTGGAAGAGAGGGAGAAGGTTAAAGGAAAATTTGATTTGATGTTTGCAAACCCCATGCAAAGATAATGATATCAGGGGAAGGAGCGCGTGACCCAGCAGTGTCTCCCAGGTGTCTCCAGCTCAGTCTTCCCACACTCTTAAGTCCAAGTTTTTGTGCGGCTCTGCAGGAGGTGTTGCCACCGGTATACACCGACAGCTTCATCCTTGGCATCTGGCTTTGGCGTCCTTCAGGCCTGGCCTAGCAAATATCGGAGTGTCTGTTAATTTGCTTTCAAATAGAAAGATGAGTATACCATGACTAGTGCCTAGACAGTTAACACAACTCACTTTTCCTCCCAGTTGGAGGTGGAGTTTCTTTTCCTGTTTTGTCCTTCGTGACCATGGAATGAATGATGGACACAACGCTACCATGCGAAGTGTGCGGTGGCCAACACGCGCGTGACTTCTCTTCCCTGTGCATGCCCAGGGGAGTGACATTCTGTTTGTCTCAGCAAGTTAGCCCTGCTGGGGACAGCCCGGCTTAGGCCCGCGTGGACCCAGTAATGTGAGCCAGGCTCCTCACACGTGGGCAGGCGGCGTGGGCGCGGAGTTTCTCGGGCCGATCCTACTGGAGAAACAAGATTCTAGGAAAGGCAAGTCTCTGCTTAGCGTATTAAGCCTAGTTCTCGGCAGTCACTGCACCCCTTTGTTCCATTCCCTTGGGGGGTGCTGGGTGCGAGCCTGGGGCATCGTGCGGCCCAAGCATGTTCAGCCCGTGGACTGCGTGGAGCTACAACAGTGCCCCTCGCAATCATCACTGTGCATCGTAGTCAGACTGGGCTGTTGTGGGTAGCAGCTGGATTTTATTCAAAATTATTTCATTTGAGGAGCCAATGATTTTTTTTTTGTTCTAGATACTGATGTTTATGCTAAGAATGATAGAAGTATTTTCTTGGGAAATTATGATGTAAAGGCCATTGCTAGCTTATGAGGCAGACGAAGGGCCGTTGCAGATAAACTTTCCCACTCACGCCGCTTCATTTCGTCTTCCAACTTTATTCTTGATCTGAAGGGCGAGCAGAGCAGAGAGTTTCAGTTCATGATCCTGTGGATTTCGTTGAGGCTCTAAATGGAAAAACTACGAAATGTGAACCTGCAAACTGAGACGTCACACGGTGCCGTTTACCTGCCAGCCAGCGCCAACAGCTGTACTGTCGCTTTTTTTAACTTAACCACAAAACTCTTGAAGTTTTGATCAGATGTCCAGGGCTGAGCACTGGGCTGAGAGGTCGGGGCCTGTGGTTGTGGCTTAGCCCAGTGGCGAGATCCCTTCCCTAGTGGAGATGGGCTCTCATGTTGCTGATCCCAGAGAGCGATTGGCATGCAGAGCGTCCTGACTCCCACCACGGCTCACCTGAGTGATCAGATGCCGAACGGTAAATAAAATCCTAAAAAATCAAGTCTGCACTTTCCTTTTGGCATTGTCATAAAGAAGCCGCGCTCAGAGACGTTGTTTCCAATTGCGCTGGTGGTTTGTACGCAGTTTCAGTAATTTGATCGCAGCTGATGAAAAGCTGACAAGATTTCCACAGTGCCCCATTAGATGAAAGCAGCATGAAACCACAGGTTAATCTGCAAACAGATTTTCATGCTTATTACTCTAATGATTCCATCATATTTGATGTAGCAGGCTGCAAGGCGGCTCTCGGCAGCCACAGCGAGCCACGTTTTGATCTCGCTACTCATTAAATGATGTAGTAATTTGACTGACCTCTGACCAGGTGCATATCTGTTCATAATTGCATGTCATTCTGATGGGGAAATTACTCGAGAGAAACCAAAGTATTCACCCTGCTTTCTGAGTCAAAAAACTAACAAAAGAAATATTGCATTAATTTTCAAATGATGATATTACATTTAGTGCCTGGGCCCCATATATCAAAATCTGAAAACTGCTCCGTTACTATATGCGCTTAATCTTAATGGTATCTGTGGATGTCAAGGGCATGGAGGAATTAAATCGGAAAGTGCAGATAGACCTAAGAAGACATTATCTCTTGATGATTGCAGTTTTGATAGGTATTTCAGTGAATTTCATTTTCGCAGAATGGTGGAAGATGAGTTAGCCACCAGATTTTCTCATTTTTTCTTCTACATGATTTATGTGAGTTGAGTATAAAACTTTTATGGGAGTGCAGTTACCGAAGATGAGAGGTAAATTAATGCACTGGGCTTCCATCTCAGCTCCATGCACGATTGTCAGAGCTGTACATACGTAATGGTCCCCATCATTATTCAGGGTTGTTTACATTCAAAATATGTAATGAAATCTGTTCAGAATAATGAGGGAAATAAAAGTTTAGAAAATTGTAAAGGTCATGAAGTTTGAGAAATGATGCAATGCTCCCAAAATAACATTTAGGCAATATAAATTACATTATTATGCACCAACTCTGCCTTATAGAGACATGAAGATAAAGTGCTTTCGACTAGTAAAATGCTGTTAGCTCTCTCTGAAGTATGAGAATGTGTAAAATGTTTCTGATTTCATATTCTGTTTTTTGTGCATATTGTGAAAAAAATATATTTAAGGGATCTTTATGTGGTATCTACTTCCATAAACCTCCCAGTTTTAGCATATTTCCAGGTGCTCAAAATTAAATTAACAGCTATTTCATTATAAAATAAGTTTTTTATAATTATTAGTCTCATTTCTTATGTCATTGAATTATGATCAAAATAGCTTTAGTTTTTAATATTTTGAAAACATTTTGGAAGAGTTTTTTTTTTTAAATGGAATCTTAGTGATGGAAATGAGAGAAGACCAAGTAGAGTTCGGCATAAATTTATTTAAATACATGCAATATTTAATATATTCTATTTGTGTTCTCATAAATGGATTACAAATATATGCCTAGATTTTATGCTGACACACTTATAAATAATTACATAATATTCCTTCCTCCCAGTAAAGTTTTCAGTAATTCAGAATCTTATTTATATATTGTCAAAACTGTTTATCAAAGTAGCTATCTGAAGATGTGATGTGTAAAGAAAGCTTTAATTTAAAACATGACGATTCTTTTCTTCCTGATTTCTGGAAACAAGCTTCTCCTGATAGTCCCGGCGTTTCTTGTGTCCTGTGGCACAGGTTTCTGCTGAGTTCCTTTAGAAAATGCCATTAAAGAACAATTCCAGAGCCTTTGAAAGATTCGCAGTTGCCGTCCAAATCTTGCTGCCCCATGGGGCCAGGCTTGGTGCTGAGGTCCTGGGATGGATTCCAAGAATGGGCCCCTCATTAGATCCGTAGTCTAGGGCAGAGATGGGAGACTCAGCATCATGTATAAATACTTACCTTTGGAGCGTCTTGTTTGTCCCTGGGAAAAGGTGTAGAAAATCCTTGTTTGTTTCCTGTGTTCCTTTTTATTGCTGTGACATCCCGGGGAGAATCAGAGACAAGTGGGGTTAGTGAGTGTTTAGGTGGGACTTTTTTTTTATACAGTAGCCAAAACAAAGTTTAGCTTTGTTGGTCTTGGCGCCATACCCAGAGTGCCCAGGGCTTGCTTCTGGCTCTGTGCCTGGGCTCAGGAAACACACAGCACTGGGGATGAGACGGGCAGCCGAATGCAGGGCACCAGCCTAAACCCTTGTGCTAATTCTCCGCCCCTCAGTGAGATATTTAAATGTTAATAGGCGAATTTTCATCGAAGGTTATTCACTAGAGACCCAAGTTCAGTTTCTTTAAATGTTTCTCTTAGTTTCTCTTAGTCACTGCCCCCGTAATGATTGATAATGTCATGCATGCAAATGGTTTTTTTGCAATTCCTCATATTCAGAATTATTCTAAATTTAAGCAGTCCACTCTGATAATTTGACAGATTTATAGAAGCAACTTTTAAAAGACATGTTAATATAAATCATGTAAATATTGCATGCTAAGTGAAATAGAAAAAATTGTGAAGTCTTTTTAAAAAGTAATTGCTGGTTCAGTTGATAGTAGAGCAGGTAAGGTGTGTGCCCTGCGCCCTGCTGACCAGTGTTTGAGCCCCAGCTCTAGGGGGCCCTCAGCATCTCCAGGGAGTGATCCCTGACCACAGAGCCAGAAGTAGCCCCCTGAGTAACACTGAGTGTGGTTCCAAAACAAACAAATAAAAAAAGATAATTACTAAATTTCTTTTTTAATGTGGAAAGATAGGTCTACAGTTGAATCTCAACAAAACAATGCTCATGAAAAATGAACTAGTTCCAGAGACCCCATTCACTCTCACTTAAATTACTTGTATTACTAAATTAAAAACAATTTCTTTTTGAGGGGGCTACACCCAGCAATGTTCAGGGCTTATTCTGGCTCTGCACTCAGGAATTACTAAAGGCGGTGCTTTCGAGAACCATATGGGATGCCAGTGATTGAACCTGGGTCTGCTGCATGCGAGGCAAATCACGCTACCTGCTGTGCGATTGCTCTGGCCCCAACATGACTAAAATTATTGTTCAGAGACACTTGCGGCATATTTTCTATGACAGTTTATTCAGAATTCTCTTAATAGCTTTGTAAGATGCCATTTCCATGTAATTTATTCCCTTTTTTGTTCCTTCATTTAATCCCACCTTATTAGCATTTCTAAAGTATTTCCTGCTAACCTGTCTCCCTCTTTATCATGGTTTCATATGTGCTCTCCCTTTTAGACTGCCACAGTGGCAGAAGGACGCAGCAAACACAAGTCCGTTGAGAATCACCGATCGCACATTCATGTTCATAGAAGTCTAACGTGAGTGTCAGGGTGCGCACCTTGAGCAGGCTCGTTCCTGTGTCCCCAATCACCCGCCCCTCCCACTCCCTTTCTCAGCTGTTGGCTGTAGTTTCCCAAGGAATCCTTCTGCTTGCTGGTACCCACTGGCCGCTGTCCCCCAGCACCCTATGTGAGTGGACCCACACTACTGCTTTTTCATTTCTGACTTGCCTCACTAACAGTACCTGGGGGTGGGAGTTTACACTGGTGCCAGTGGCAGGTTTCATCTTTCCTTAGCTTCTCGAGGGTCCCAGCATGTCCTGGCCTCCACTCTCGGGGTGCCGCTAGTGTCCCCAACAGTATCAGGACAGAAGTTCTCTTCTACTTCCGAGGCCTCCGGGGAATGGATGAAAACTCACAAGTCCAGTGCAGTTCCAAAAGGCTTTTACTAGTACAACAAGCTCTACCACTGCTATCCAGTATAATGGAAGATCTCTAGCTCTGGTCAGACCATTCATGAGGGTCCAAGTATCCTACCAAAGAGAATCCCACCAGAGAGAGTCCTGCCAAAGTGGATCCCACCATACGAGGAGTCCCACCAAAGAGAGTCCTACTAAAGAGGATCCCACCAGAGAGAGTCCCACCAAAGTGGATGCAGTACTTCAGTTCACTACCCCTTATAGACACAAAAGTAATCCTAACTTCAGGGAGGGTCCTGTCAGCAAAGATCAACTGAACAGCTTCTAGAGAGTAGAAGAGTGTAGTAGGTTGGTGCCATACTTGTTTCAGGTCTAAACAAATGATTATGCCAAGGACTAATCCCCTCTTCTGAGATTATCTCTTATGTGAAACACTGGAGAGAGAGGAGAGCTGGTATAAAACATCTTAATTTCATGGGCTTCATGTAGTCTAGATGGTACCCACAAGGTCCTTCTTATTTATTATCTGTATCTTGTTCTCTGTATATTGAAAGGGTCATGTTCGCCTGCTTGAGGGCAAAATAGTATGATCCTTCCTATAATCTTAAATGTTAGTCTCAACGTAGCCAGGGTGGTAGTCTCCTGGTAAATTCTAACTACAGTTAGAATGGTACACATGGTACACATGCTGGGACCAGTGGGTATAAAGAGGAGCTGTGCCCAATCTAGATAACATAGAAATCATAGTAGATATATTACTCATTCAGAGTCAAGGTGACTTGTGTAACTGCCCACACCCTCCATCAGTGTTTACACAGAAGAGAGCTCTTACTAGCATGAACCCTGGCTTAAGAACATGTAAATAGATTAAACTGAGTAAATAGATTAAACAGCAAAGCTCCTAAGCTAGCTAGACCTGTCATCCAACACTCCATGACTCATTGACTCTTGGTAGGTGCTGGTGAAGTTTGGTTCTTGTCCGCTGCATGTGGAGCTACAGTAAACAGGCAAGCTGCAGAGATCTCATAGGTAGAGTCTGGGGCCTATTTTTGACAAGGTCTAATTATACAGACTCAGATACGGGGCAGAGCTGCTACCAGCTCTCTCTGTGCATAGCTGACCATGAGGCACCCAGTCTAGCCCTGGCCCGCCATCCCAGCAGAGCCTCACAAGAAGCCAGAGGAACCCCCATGAGGGCCGCCATTTTCAACATCTGGACTCCACAGCTCGTCAGAGCTCCATCCAGCAGAAAAGCCCATCTTTCCCCATCTTGCGCCCACGTGGTTCATCAATATATGTATGAGATGAGAGCCTACTAGTATCCCACCCACACTGCAGAGCCTGGCAAGTTACCCGTGTCATATTTGATAATCCAAAAACCAGTATAAATTATAGACCTCATTCCCATGACCTGAAGGAATGGTTTGAGGCTCTTCATGTTCCTGGAGCAAGCAGATGCCCTTGGGCTACACTAGCATGTGACAGGACACATGGAGATGTTACTGGTGCCCACTGGAGCAAATCGATGAACAGCGGGAAGACAGTGATACAAGTGACAAGTGATCTAATTATACGGCACTTCTATGTAATATCTCTGTATACTCAAGATGAAAATATCTTTAACAAAATATTTGCAAGCCAAATTAAAATACTAAAAGAATCACATACTGCTTACTAGAATTTATTTCTGGGATGCAAGGATGGTTTAACATGCTAATAATAAATGTGGATACACTGTAGTAAAAGGGTAGACTGAAAATTTGCTTGTATCTGTGTATTATATTTGTGAATTTTTCATGTGGAGGCAGCGACTGATAGTGCTTTTAGAGTTGCCCAAGGTCTGTAGCTTAATCACTTCGGAATATGAGCATCTCATGTTCCTAAAAAGCAGGGAACCTAAAAGAGTGTACAAATATTCCCAGTTATATTATTTCCTTAGGCATTTTGTTCTTTTTTAGACCTGGTGGGGTTTTTGGTTTTCATTGAGGATTTTGGTCTTTGCAGTACTTTATTCTTGAAAAATATAAACTATGGTTTGACATGGCTACACTGTGCCCATGTCTTTAAAAAACTCAGCTTAAATTAGATTTGCTCTATAAACCATCTGTATATATTCAGTAACAATCTTTCCCTGCCATTGAACTACCACACCATTATGATAATACTCTCAAGTAGTTTAATACTGTGAATACCTGTTCCAGCGATCAGATGAGCTTTTACCGTGCATATTAGACAATGCATCACTTCAGGTTAAAGCCATTTTTGTATTCCTTATAGTACCTTACCTGCCTGCACATGTATTATGCAAGGTTGTTCCAATCTGTTCTTTTGGTCTTTTGGATGAATATATTAAATGCTGGAGACCAGCATTTTCAAAATTAATATTTATTTTGAATAGAGGTGCTCTCATTTTCAGACCATAATTTGACGTTTGAGCTTACTGAAATGAACCGTTACTGCATCTGGTTTATGCTCCATGATTTCCGTGTGTGCAGGTGCTCTGCACTGCCCTCACCGCTGAGCCACTTAGGGAGCAGCGACTCGGGCGTGCCCCGAGCTCCCGGAGACAGCTCGTAGGGAACAGGTCGCTGTTGCTGCCTTAAGGCTTTGAAGAGAAGCTGAACAGGGAAAGGTGTGGGGAGCTGAGAGCTTGAGGTTGGGGCGCTGCTCTTGGCCTTAGGCTGCAGATACCACTGATGGAGGGGCCCCCTGTCAGAGACCCCATCAAAGACCCCATCAGAGAGCCTTGAAACTGCTTCTTACTGGGCTGTGGTGAGGTGA